>JAQFXM010003344.1:0-20576 GCA_034693345.1 Entomobrya multifasciata | reverse complement strand
CTGGTACATTACCCCCAACAAAACAACTTGATACATCGCTAACGGATTTCGTTTTGGTTGATTCAGAATCTTCAGAGGTAGTTAGTGCTGTACATAAAATGATTTAAACCAATCCAAAAACTTCTTTTAAAACTCGCATATTTTTGATGTTGATAGAAAACTGGTATTCTGGGAGAGAAGAAGGTGCCTATTTACCCGTGGACAAGTAATGCAGAAAAATATGACCTAATCAAGAACGAAATTTTGTCAACTTGCTGCAAATTAGAAAAACTCTTCCGTGAATACGGTGATCTTCATTTCTTGAGTTATGGCGACATTCAGAATTTTCACTTTGTCTCATTTCAAATTCGCAATCCGGTTATAACTCGGTGGTACTTGTGCAAATAATAACATGCCTTTTGTTCTATTTTTTAATCCATTACAATATTTCATGTCTACTAAATTGTGGTTGATTTGTCTACGTTTTTGACGGATATGCAGTCAAATAGAAAATTAAGCCCAATTCCGGTTGAATTCATTTCCAATGTACATAGCATTATCATGTTTATATACAATTATATGGTAAAATGTGTGGTATAGTATAGTATAGTATTTAAAGTTTAATCGTATAAAAATAAAGAACATTTGTGTACAACATATCAGTATAATTTTTTCATCATGGAGACAATAACCGTTGAGGTAGTGTGTGGTGAACAAGTAGTCCCGTTTGAAGTTAAAAATAATAGTATCACTTTAAAGTGTGGGTTCACAGTGTTTTTGCAAGCTAAAGAATATAAAAGCATAACCCCGAAGTTTATACTAAATTTTCATGCTAATCAAAAATGCGTGTTAGTTTCTGACCAATTTTTGCTTCGAGAACATTGTGTTGAAGTTAAAACTAGTTTTATTGAACCGGGAGCATCATACAGTGTTTTACTTTTCAATTTTGGTACATCTGACGTGTTTTTAACACCGGATACTGTTATAGGTCGACTAACGTTTTTCACTTCTTCAAGCATTAACTTGCGGTGTGTTGTAGATACCAGTTCATCATGCCTTCTACCATCATCCTCATCAGATTTGGTATTCGTAGCGCCATTTGCCTTATCTGGTATGGAAGAGAGTGCACCCATATCATATTTACACCCCACTACATCATCATCAGTAGAAGATAATACCACTCCACCCACACAGTGCAAGCCCACAGATGTACATGAAGATGCAGAGCTAGAACGAGTTTTGAATTCGTTTGATATAGACGACTTCAATTGGATGGAAAATACGTCGAATTCGGTTTTGGAAGATGGGCAACAGTTTCGAGATGAGGATGTGATGCAGTGCAATCAAGAAATAGGTGGAAG
This sequence comes from Entomobrya multifasciata, assembly GCA_034693345.1. Classification (NCBI taxonomy): domain Eukaryota; kingdom Metazoa; phylum Arthropoda; class Collembola; order Entomobryomorpha; family Entomobryidae; genus Entomobrya; species Entomobrya multifasciata. The sequence goes on along the minus strand of JAQFXM010003344.1, from coordinate 19,236 downwards.
CGAAGCCACATCAGACTTACCAGCGTCTTCTACAGCCATAAGCGAGGAAAGTGTACAGGTTGATGAAGTAACAAGCACATCAACTGATTTTAACACTGGTGAAAACTCATGGCGATGTTTCCGACAAGAACGGGATTATTCCCACGCATTGTTCGATTTTGAAACACTGGACGAATTCTTAACGTACTACGACAACTACGAAAAATAAGGAAATCAATTGCAATCAAGCACCTGTGACGAAGGTGTCAGTAATCTTGAAGACAGTTATGAACCCGTGTCGCCATAAAAAATATTAGAATGAAGTGTGTGTTTGAAATTAAAAAATATGTACATTTTGTAAATACTTTATTAAATATTATATTCCACAAAACACATGTCCCTGTTATTAAACATGTGTATTGTATTGATTATTTTAATTTATCACCATGCTGTCGGCTTCGAATGTTTTATAAAGAAGCAGTAAAAGTCCTATCTTCTAGAATTATTTCTCAACCAGTTTTGACTGTTGATGATTGGAAAATAGTGATACGAGTTTTAAAGTTTGCTAGACGTCACAGAATGGTAGATAACTTGGGTAAGTAGTGAGTAGTACATTGTAATTGTGTGATATTTACAAATAAATCAAAATTTATTTAAAGTGTGAATTATTATTTTTGTTTAGTGGTTGATAATATAGGTGTGTCAATTTCATGCATGTTTTTTGTACGGGGAACTTTAATCACGCAAGGGGAAAAGTTGTCTGTGGATGTAGTAGACCTTGACCGATTCTACTTGAGTACACCATTTCTTATCCAGGTAAAATAAATTAATGTTAAAATTTAAATGCTGGTGAAATTCAAACATTTAACAATTTGTAACATACTAAAAGAGGGGTGCCTAAAATTGGTTTTGGTTGAAAAGCGATCTTCAAGACATGAACAAATAAAATTATTGGGATATTTAACTTAAACTAAATTAAATGTAACTGGTAGATAACAGTGATTATGATGTAAAAATGTGCTTAGGTGTGATACTTGTTTAGTTCAGATGTGATGTTGAATGTTTGTATTACTATACTATTGAAATGGGTATTTTTATAAACTACAATTTAAAAGGTGGTGGATTGAATATTACCTTTGTTAACTCAACTATCAATTAAACAAATAAATTAATATGGGTATATGATTATTGGATCAAACAATTTTAACGATTATGTTAGTTGAATATTGCATTTATTTTGGTACATAATTGCATCAAAAGAGTCTATTTTTAAAGTTTGTATTAATGGCCAATGCATCTTGGAAGTGCATACATGAAAGATAATTGCGTTATCAAGGCTGGAGGAGGAGATGGAGTAGACATCTACCTCTTTCGCTCTACTTGTTAATATCTGGAATACTGTTCCAGACATGTGTACTGTACTCATAAAAGCATATGAACTTAAAAAATCCGGTTCGAGTACTTAAAAAAACATCAAAATATATTGTAGCTGGCCAATGAGACACATGGGTGTCCAAGTTTTTCACAGATAAAAATGTTACTCGTACCGATAGCGCTAATATCTGCAATACTGTTCCAGACATGTGTACTGTACTCATAAAAGCATATGAACTTAAAAAATCCGGTTCGAGTACGTAAAAAACATCAAAATATATTGTAGCTGGCCAATGAGACACATGGGTGTCCAAGTTTTTCACAGATAACAATGTTAATCGTACCGATACCGCTAATATCTGCAATACTGCTCCAGACATGTGTACTGTACTCATAAAAGCATATGAACATGCAAATTCGGTTCGAGCACGTAAAATACATCAACGTACATTGTAGCTGTCCAATGAGAAACATGGGTGTCCAAGTTTTTCACAGATAACAATGTTTCTCGTACCGATAGCGCTAATATCTGCAATACTGCTCCAGACATGTGAACTGTACTCATAAAAGCAAATAAACACGCATATTCGGTTCGAGCACGTTAATAACATCAACGTACATTGTAGCTGTCTAAGGAGAAACATGGGTGTCCAAGGTTTTCACAGACAACAATGGAAACTCGTACCGATATTGTTAAAGTAGAGCGAAAGAGGTAGATGTCTCCTCCATCTCCTCCTCCAGCCTTGATAACGCAAGCAATATTCATGCATGCATTTTATCTACATACGTCATTAACAAAGCCAATGCCCTTTAATGAAAATCTACGCATACGATACCAAGTATTACCTTTTTGTTTTCATGAAAAATTGAGTGACAAGCAGTAAACTAAAGTACAATACATACCTATATATTTACGTGAAGTTCATATTTTTTTTGTTTAGTTGAATAAACTCAACTAAAAAATAGTATGAAAAGATGTATGTCACTGGATTAACTATTTTGGTACTTATGCATGCAATTATTATATTTTTGGATTCTTTCTTTACTCACATACACGTTTTACTAAAACATCATACGCATTAAAACCGCTTCGTATTTTGTATTCATAAATATTTTTACTACTAGTAGTTATCATTTGTGATTTGCATCTCTAATCATTATATTTTTGGAAACTAATCGAAACGCTGGATATAAATAAAATATTTAAACATACCACTTGTCATACCCATACCTTCATTTTAATTAATTATTGTGTCATACAACATTTCCTGGAAATTAAAGCAGAATGAATGGTAAGTGTAATAGTTTATTTTAATTTAAAGTTAGTAATTACCAATCAAATTATTTACGAATTGTATTATATATTTCGTATATATTTTTTTCAGAATGCGAATATATAGTAGATTGTGTAGCTTGCATTACTTCATTAATGCAATGCTTTTTTATTCTGACTGGAATTGGAGACTCGTCATCATGGTCATGCGTTTCGTCTGTTGCTGGATTAAGTGATGTGAGAATGACAGTGACACAGGAAACTCGGGAATTTTGCCCATCCATTCCAACACCTACTACAACTAGTAATGATATAGGTATGTTTATAAGAGTTTGAAACTTGAGATTTTTTGAGGTTGCAACTCAGCCAAATCTTATCCGATTTCTGTGAAACTTTACCAGCAAGCTTCTTTTGTCTTAACGTGTTTTTTAACGTATTTACAGTTACTTATTTGTCCTTCGCTTTGGCAACATTTTGTGTTATCGGCATATGCATTATGTCATATTGGGCACGATCACACCGAGTTCAGCCTAGTCCACCTCCACCACCACCACACCAACCACCACCACTACCACCACGTAATCCTGCTTTAAATGCTTTAGTGTCTATAAGCACTTTTGCACAACGACGCCAAGAAGAGCGTGCGAGATCTGCTGCAGCATTTTCTGTAAGAGACGCTGAATTTAGACGGGAATTGGCAGAAAGGTTGGAAGCAGTCAGAGCTCGTAGAGATGCTGCTTATCCTCCAACACCAAGAAATACTCCTGACCCCATCCATCGTTTGATTGTTCTTCCTCCTCATCTAAGCCGTGAACCATCGCTAGCCCCAAGTTCTCGTCAACTTTCTCCATCCCCAGCAGTTCATACTCGATCCACTACTCCAGCTCCCCCAGACCATCCATCCCATACATCAACTCCAATCATGCACCATTCTCGAGAAGCAACCCCAGCCGTTCCAGATATGAACGAAGAGTCCATATCTCCTCACAATCAAAGCGATCACGTGTACGACTCTCCAGCAGATACCATTTACGAGTCAATTGAAAACTCTCCCGAAAACAGTCCACCACGTGATCCATCTCCACCTCGCTCTCGTTTCGGACGTTTGTTAAGGCAAACACGTTTTTTTCAGTGCAAGTGGTAGATCGTTTCTTTGGAGCTTATCATAAGCATTATTATTATTATTGTTCTTTTTGTAATCTATGAAATTGTCATATTGATCTTTTGTTGTTGATTACAGTCTTTTTTTGATTCACTTTTACTTGAATTTTTTCTAAGTTTTTTACATGGCAGAAAATCAGCAACGCTTGCAAAGTTAATTATTCACTAATTTTTGGCTAATTAAATTAGCGAAATACTGAAAAATTCGCAACTTTTTTTGCAAATTTAATTAGTGAAAAATTAGTGAAAATGACTTTTGCCAACGTTGCTCATTTTTTGCCATGTAAAAAACTTAGAAAAAATTCAAGTGGTGGTGGAAAAAAAAGAAGGCTGGTATGGTAAATACAAATATTATTTAACCTTTCCGTTGTAATAAGCCGTGTTTAAGTTGTATACTAATAAAGAGTATGCTTTAATTCAGTAAAATATCTTCATATTTCTCTAAAACAAAAAAATCTTTGATGACTTTTTACTTCAATTCTCATTTTCTGATGAACTTTTATGAACTTTCTCTTCACAAACAATATGATTTCTTACATCTCCAGCCAAAAATAAAAGAACAATGCATACAAATTCCATTTAGTTTAATTAAAATTAAATCAATGTTTCTTTATTTCGTTATAATATACAACTACAGAGAAATTTAAGGAATACTATTATAATGTAAAACGCCTTGCATACAAATGAAAAACTACATGAATACGAGTAAAATTGAGTGAAGTTAAATAGAAATAAATCATTTAATTTAATCTTATTCCATAACAATATAAAAAATAAGTTAATCATCTCTAATAAAAATAATTATTGTTATTGCATCACCGTCACTTTATACAAAAGTTTTATTGAAAAATATCTAATGGTATAACTATTTATTTTTTATAGCTGATAATCTTACCCATTAAAATACATGTATACATTTACACAAACTACGTTTTACCTCTTCCCCTCCCCCTTCCCACACAGTTTACTGTGTGGGAAGGGGGAGGATGTATCATTAATGCTAGTTTAAACAAATATTTCATTTAAAAAGCTGTTATTACTTCTATATTACTTATTTATTAAAAATAGTAGTAACATTTCTTCATTTACATTTAGTAATCTCTATCTTTGTGTGGTAATGTGTAAATTGAGTGAATGGGGTTCCATCCTCTCGCAACTATTTTATCATCAGTAAAATCGTCATCATCTGAGATGATCTCTTCTTCCATGACATATTCTTTATATGATTTACTAAGAGACTCTGGCACGTTAATATAAGCATGAAAATAGTGACGATACCGTTTACTTATGTGAGGTAGTAAAACATTTGAGTATTTTTTTAAAACTTTTTTATATAACAAAAGAAATATGGGCCATCTATAGACTGGGAACATTCGTTCAAAACAACGCCACTGCTTGAAGTTGTATAATTTTCCTGTGCGTAATTGCTCTTTTTTATCACCACGACTGGCTAAATATTCTAAAACATCACTTCTATGCTGGTTACATATAAAAGGAACTACTTCACTTGTATTACAGGTAAAGCACACTTTTTCCACACACGTCTTAAAAATACACGGGTATTGCTTGCCTTTGCAGCTACTCGGCTTCATCTTGACGGGCTTCCTTCTTCCGGTTTCTAGTATTCACGATCGGGGTGTAGTGGAAATACAACGTTCATGTCAGGATTCCAAAAATGGCAGATGGCATCAGTTTCATCATCTACTTTATCACTATCTCCAATCCACTCTTCTTCAAGTACTATATTTTGGTACTCAGACTTAAGAAAATCTGGAATTGATATAAAATAATCAAAGTAATGTACATATCGCTTGTTTACATACTTTCGTATGGGCAGTCTGTATTTTTGAAGAAGAGTATTCCATTAAGAACAATGGCCATCGCATTATAGGAAAATGTTTTTCGTATATACGCCACTGTTTGAAATTGAACATTTTGTTCTTCTTTAAAAGTGGATATTTTGTTTGCATTTTAAAATAAAATTTCAAAATATTTTTTCTATGCTGTGTACACAAATAGGGAAAACTTTCACCAGGCGAGCACGTGTAGCAAACTACATTTTCACAATTCACAAAAACACAAGGATACATTTGCTCTGTGCATGTTGACGGCTTCATTATTACTACCGTTTCACCGTTTACAGCTGCAGTTAAATACGTGCAACGCGTGTAGACTAACCCGTCTTACAAAGTCCTTTCTGTTCTGAAAGAAGATAAGTTTGTTATAAAATCTACTTATACGACGGTCGTTAATTTCTCGGTTTTGTAATTTAGAGAAATCGTAACGCTTGTTTAAATTAATAAGACGTATAAACGCAAACCACACACAATACAATCCACAAATATTGCTTGGGTATTTAGACTGAATGCTGAATCTATTTACATTTTTGTGCCTTGCACAGTTGAATTTAAATGTGAAAGCACGCGCTTGTCCACTAGAGTCAAAGGTATGCACCCTTGTTATTTGATTCATCCGAAACACAACATGCACAATCCAATGTTTTTTTTCCGTTTGAATGCCTAGTGGATGTGTTCTGAATAATCACAAACGGTAGTTTTTTTATTTTGACAAGTGAAAGTTCGTCAGATGCTACAACAAAATATTCTTTAAGTAAATTATGTTGTAGAAGTATTTTGCAGAGGTTTCCTAACTCGTTGTCATTCATGCTTGCTCGATGGTGACATTCTTATCTGTACTAAAGGTCAATATGTTTTGAAAACTGGCATAAGTCAAGACAGTTAGCGGTGTTGATGTGGCTTTAGAAAATTTTAAGTCAAGCTTCAAACTCCCAACTCGAGTTGGATGCAAAAATCCTGGAACTGACAGCGGTGTGATACTGAAGTAAAACAGTGTTGTATTACGCTTGAAATCTTCAATACTTATGGTATTTGAACAATCAAGCTCAACTAGCTTTTCAAGAAGTGGTATATATGCACTCAGAACTTTCCCTTTTTCAAAATCTACATTAATTATTCGCTGCACATTACTTTCGGTGTCAACTACAGCCGAAATGCTAGATACGCTTTGATGTTTCATATCATAGGCGTTTTTTTTCACACTTCCATTTACAGCATCTGTTTCAAGCAGCATCACAATTATAAAGCTTGGTAAAACTCCACTTATCAGTGTATCAGAGACACAGGCTAAACTATCTTTACCAATTGAAAAGTTTTTGATCTTAGCTTTATCAAACTTAAAATGTGGGATGAGCCCCCTTTCAATTTCATTAGTAAGCACATCCGTCATTTGAGAATATGGAATTATTTTCTTACAATAAAAAATAACTTCGTCAAACACAATGCGATAATCATCATCAGCCGCAGTCGCAAGCGATGATACAAGCGAAAACGCAGGTGAACTTCGACGTAACTTTAATTTCAAATTCACAAAATTTGGTAAGTACTTATCGACACGAAACAAACCATCATGGATAGGTGTTATCATTTCCCAAGATTTAGACAATTTACATAGCTCGAGTCGGGTTTTAAAACCATCATTTTTGGTTATATCATGATCTTCCGAAGTGTCTTTTATATACATTCCAGCTTTGAGTATCGAATTTCTGTCACGCTCATTATAATACAACAGGCTGTCGATGAATGCTTTATACGGATAATACGACACATCACAGCACAAGGTGTCATTAAGATAAATTTCAACTTGTGAAAACAGCGCTGACCCAAAGATGTGATTTGGTGCAACTACATCCGCAGCAAGCAAATTTGTTTTATTTTTCTTAACTATTCGTCCACTTGTATATATATAACTTGATGCCAAGTCAATGCAGTGAACACCGTTGGATGGCAAATTAAACTCGTACACACTTGAGTCTTCGAGACTTCCGTTTGAATACAAAGCTACATACTCAGCTGAACTAACACTTTTTTCCAAAGAAGGTGGCTTAAAATATTGGAAGCGATAGGTGTAGCCAACATCATCCACAACTTTTGACATTTTCAGTAATCAAGCTTCTTATTTTTTTTTCTTCTGCACTTCTTGACTGCTTTTTTCGATCTGGCAGATTTTTTACTTGATCCATCGCCTTTAAGCATTTTTTTAACCCTTTTCTTCCCACGCTTCTTTTTTTTTACCACGCTGAACTTGATTTTTTTTGTAAAAGTATACACTTTGCTCGCTTGCATTGCTTCCATGCACTGGCGCCAGCACACAACCATGTCTCTGACATTTAATTTTCCTAATCTTCATGCTTCATGCGTATATGTAAAGTAATTGTTATCGGGGTACTTCCCAAACTCACACTTTGAAACTTGTCGTTAAGAAACTCAATTAAAATTTCGGACACGTTTTGCACATTCACAGTAGAATACTGAATTGGGTGGAATTCAATATACCCTGTTTTATTTATTTGTGAAAAAGGAATTATTCGAAGCAATGGGATAAATGATGAACAGTATCTTCGTTCATGTACAAAATTACTGCAGAGAAGTAAGTGTGCGCGTTGGTTATCCAACTTCAAATGAGCTAAGATTACAACGTGAGTTCCTTCTTTAAACACTTTGTCTTCTGCAAGCGCAAGTCCATCCAACAAGAATGGAGGAAACTGAATTGACATGAAAGCTGTATTAACAACAATTTGCGCACCTCGTTCGTCCGCATCAATCGTGAAGGATGCGTCGATGTTTAGTTCATCAAAAGCGTTGTTTATAGAAGCAGAAATCGCATCTAGACTGTCATCCTCGGGTGTGTCTAATTTAACACTTAGATCTTCAAGTTTTATTATTGATAATTCAAACGAATCTTGTTTATATATTTCAATATCACTTTGAGTAAAAGTTTCACCATGATAATCACCATTTTCTGTAAAAATATATTGGGTAAAACCCAGAAGCTTAACTAATTTTGGTTCCATATAAAATATATGATTTGATGGCATGTTAACAGACAAGGACACAAAAAAATTACTGTCGTTATCATAGGTTTGTGTAAAACTTATGTAAATCAAATTTGAAGCTGCAGGAGTAAGAGCAGCGTAAAGTCTATTCGGAGACAGACCTAGCAGTTTCCAGGTTGATGATGTCAATTTGTATGACTGAATTACTGGATTAGAAATTTTGAGTTGGCATTGGAGGGTGTTAAATGGGATTATTTGTCTGGCGTTAATTGGGAAAACTAGGTTTGGTGCACAGCATATTGACTGTACACCTACTTCAAATTTGCCCACAGGCAAAAGATTAAGACTGGGATTCAATTTATTTATGAACTTGTTCGTGTTGTTCATTGGGAAGTATGAAAGATCGGCGTTACTGCAAAGAGTAATGTAGTTACTCGTAGGAGTCGTCATTTTTAATTACTGTCACTGAACTGGTTCGACTTTTTGTAACTGCTCTTTATAAAACATTCCAGGAATCACACGATCGTTCAAGTCAGAAATAACGTATGTCACCGGGTTTGAGTATTTTATATCACTCACTTTAAACACTTCTTCACCAAATTGTTTGTTGTATGATTTCGAAAATATCATTTTATTCTTGCCCAATAAAACACGATCATTTACCCTAAACACGGGTTTTTTATTAACCTTTATTCCACCATATAATGCCTGCTTCACCTTCTCGTGATTCTCCTTTTTTCGTGCTTCTGTTGGAGTCATTCCCAGCGTACTGTGCACTTCATTATTGTACGAAGTTATTATATTTTGTATAACATCTACCCATTTTTTAGTTTTTGCATGTGTGAAATATCGATATAACTTACGTAAAATCGTGAGGTTTACCCTTTCACAGACGCTGGACTTTAACCGTGTCGTTACTGAGTAGAGTTTAATATTCTGAGAGTTTAAATAATCGCGAAACGCTTTACCATAGTACTCATTTCCAAAATCTGTCCATAATAAAGAAGGACGCTTTGCCCGGCGAAATAAATCTTGGAAGCCTTTTTTTACACTGTCTGCCCTTTTATTTGGAAGTGCAAATCCATACAAGTAGCGTGAGAAAATATCAAGAACTAGACAGAGCCACTTCTTACCACCATTAACCCGCGAATATTTTTGCAAGTCGATGAGATCAGAGCAAAATATTTGGTTAACAAACAAGCTAACAACCTTTCTTCTTGGAAAGTGTATAGGAGCTGATCTGTGGTGTGAATAAGCTGGAATTGAAGATAGCACTTTTTTCACTACCTTTGTTTTTAGCTTTTGTTCCGATTTGAACTTTTTTAATCCTGAAAAACTACCTTTATTTCTTACGTTTACATATTTTTTTGCGATGTATCTTTCCTCCATCAGAAAGTAAGAAGCAGTCTTCAAACACCCTCCAATCACATTCAGTAAAGGGGGATCTCACTTTACTATTAATAACTTCGGATTTGACTGACTGAGAACTTGATTCTTCTGAATCGTGTAAATCTAAGCTAGTGGGTTTGCTCGAGCTCTCAGATAAAAGTTTACCAGATAATTCGTGTTTTTTTAACGATTCATATTCACCTAACTCGATAAGTTTGTACACTTTTGCCATTATTCACTGTCACTCATTGAAAAAATTGCTTCTTTAATAAGACACTGCACTAAACTGTAAACCAGTGCACGTAAAATATGTGAGTTTTTAAAAAATAGCACTTTCAGAGCTGGAATTGTAATTCCACGTTGAATGCGTTTTACTAACTGCACGACTTTGCCTTTATTTCGATGTTTATAAGCGTTAGCGTTTACAATTACTTCTACAAGAGTAAATATTTCTTCGTTATTTGCAATTGCCACACGACCTTTAAATGTTTTTACACTCTGCGTCACTTCGAACAAGAAATCTCTATTATCTAACACTCTTTTTATTTTGATGCATAGATTTCTGTTCTATCTTCAAGCAGTATTGTGTTTCGCACACGCAAAAGTGTATTAGGCGAATTGACAGTAAAATCTAAAAATAAATACCCATAGGGCTCTCTACAAGCGTTTTGATATGTTTGTTTAAGAAACAAACTATTTGCAGGTTCTACTTGTGTGGCAAGTCGTGATACAACGCTTTTGTCGCGATGATTCATAAACATACACATGTATGACGCTTGTAAATGTATAGTTCGCATGCATTTCACATATAAATTTTGCACTGTTAAAAGGCAGGAAATTCCTTCGTGATGTAACCTACGAATACATAAATCAGTAAACCAGTCGCAATAATCACGTTCGATTTCTAACAATTGGTCATCAAACCAAATAACAACGTTTCCAGAAGTTTCTGCTAAATTCGAATCAACTAATGTGATTGAAGGCAAAAATACACTTGGTGTTGTAGAGTTCCGTATCGAGTTGTAAGCCTCTTGATCGTTTTTGTAAACTACGATAATTTTGCTGATTGGAGTGGCATAATATTTGTCCAAATTGCATAATATTTGAGAACAAACATTTGACTTCCCTACCATTGTAGGACCTGCCAGTAATAAGCAGGATGGATGAATTAATTTGAAGTCATTTTCAGTAATCATCGCTAAATTTCAATATTAGTATGTTTCACTATCGCATTATGTTTTTCTTCTAACCAAGTAAACGAAACAATTAAACTTAAAACGAAAACCACATAAAGGAAACCAAGTAAGAATATAAAGGGGAAACACTCAGGCGGCATCACTTCCTCACGTAATCTTAAACAGTTATTTCACCGACCAGTATTTATATTTTTATCACTTCACTGTACTGGTTTACTTTTACGAATGCATTTTTGTTTAAAAGTATGAACAGAACAATTAAAATTATACCCAAAACCAAAACTAAAATGACGACAGGAGCACTTTTTTGCATAACTTGTTTCACTGGCTTATCGTTTATTATTAACAAAGTTTCAGAGTTTACAAACAAACTAAGTAAAATTGAAGGTATGAAAATGTAATATTCGTTATATCGCTTCTGTAGTTTGGTCTTTGTTATTATATTCCTTCTAGCATAGACAAGTACACACCAAGCTAAAACTTTACTACAAGAAAGATTTGTATGTAAAAGTTAGTCACAAATCAATTCATTATTGTGAGTGTAGCTAGAGCTAGTTATTATAGAAGATGACGATGCTGTACTACCCATGTTAATATCCTTATGACCAAAGGGAAGAGTGAGCACATCATTAATATGATACCGCTTGCAATCCAGACTGTTTATGGCTTGTTTGGTACACTTATACGTGAACAGCTGCAATTTTTCCGATTTTATGCATTTATATGTAACGTGAGTTTGTAGGTTATCAGTTAAAGCCTTAGCAAAAGCATCAAACTTTAAATTAGCGGCTTTTTGTCTAGGTATACCTTTTGCACGACAACTAGTAGATGGTTCATTTTCGAACTCATATTTTCCGGTTTTTGTATTCAGTATTCTACGATAAAATTTAACTGCGTACAGCTTGGATCTTATTGCAACTATTTCAGATATAATAGCATTGCAATAATCATCCTTAAGCTTTCCATTTACAGACTCATTTTCTCTGGAATGAAGTGTAGAAAACATATCATCGTCTGGTTTATAGGTTGAGCAATCAAAAATTGATTTGTTCTCTTTTATTTTATCAAACAAGTCATCATTGGAGGTATACAAGAAATAAGTTGAATCTGTATCGGAAAGGCAAAGCTCGATAGTTGGAAACATTTTTTTAAGATAAAAATACCATATTTCTGACATTATTCTTTTGCTCTCTTCCAAAACTTGCACACCGCATAAAACCGGAGTTGATAAAGTGTACTTTTTCCGCTTTAAAACGCATAGTATTAACTCAGGGTTAACGGGTATTATATCGGTAAGTAGTGGATTTTTTGAGTAATATTTAAGCTGTGTCAGGCTAGATACTAACTTAATATTACGTCGGTTTTCCATATTTTCAATACATTTACCGAAAATACTATTACATAAAAATTTTGATGTTTGCCTTTCAACTGCAGTTTTTGCATGTTTCTTAAGCTCGGTCATTCGTTTGATATAACTACATGCCCAGGCTTGTTGTCTGTAATATAACATGCGGTGTAATTTTGTTATTTTTATCCCCAGTTTCAAGTATAGCTGCACATTACCAATATGTGCAACATAGCACTTCTTGGGAAGGAGGTCACTGATCAGACGTTGCTGCTTGTAAATCATGTTCCCGACCCCAAATTGCTCTTTCAAACCATGTTGATAAGGATCTTTTTCAACACACCGATTCTCGCACAACGGCACCCACTCCTTCAGCTCATCATGAATTGTGGATGGGAATTCCAAATCAATTTCGCAAAAAAATGAACGGTCTTGCTCAAGGTTGAAATTGTATATGAAATTACAAAAATTTCCATTTGTCAGTCTAATAAGATCGTTTCCTGTTACAAATTTATAGGATCCGATTGGTAATTTGCTAGCCAAACAAAATCCGTATAATCCGTTTACATCGAACGCTGCCAAATAAGATGTGGGTAAATCGGGATTATAGTCTGGTAAATATTTATTATTGGCTTTTGAAAATTTCCGCGAATTTTGACAAACACCACCACGCTTAGCTCGTAGAATAAAATTATATATATCATAATTTTGTAAATTTTCAATTTTAGCACTGGTGTACTTTAAACATGATTGATATGCAAAACTGCTTAAACTACAAAATTGGCTTACATCCAGACCGTGTTCAAGATAAAGTGTCCTTCTCAAGTTAAAAAAGGCTGAACTCAATAAACTACAATCTAACCGCACATAGAACGAGCACAGTTCACCAAGAGTTTTTATACCCATCAACCCCCATACCTTTTTTGCCTTTTCAAGATCACTTAGCTTGACAGGTAATTCTTTTAAATCATTGTAAAAAAAATCGGGGTTATGAAAGTCTGTTCTGCTAAAGTCGTGAAATGAATTAAGAAGGTTGTAAGGAAAGAGGGCTTTTGCGAAAAGATCCTTCTTTTCAATGCAGTTTTGACTCAATTCGAGTTTAAATTCACTTTCAACTATTTTGAAATGTTTTACACCATTTCCATTATCATACAGTCGTGAAACAGCCTGGTCAAGTGACGATTTAAAAAACGACACAGCGTCAATTATTTGTAGTGGGCCTACACACACACTTACAAAATTCTCACTTGATCTAGGTATACAGTGAATCTTCTCATTCTTAAATTTCCCCAAAACTTGTAATATAAACTTTAGGTCGTAATGAGATGAGTTAAATATTATAACTGGGATTCGGCGTGATATTTTAGCGCGAACGTTGCATTTGAAGTGTCCAAATCCTTCGAAATTGTATGGTGGTGTGTGGTTATGGTGTCTTGCAACATTGACTTCGTCAAAATCTTTAGCCGTGAACTTTTCATTGCAAAAGAAACAGCTTTTTAATCGCTCGCTTTTGCCTTGTAAAATTGCATTAGCATCAATAACCGAAAAAGTCATCGTCTTCTTGGATGCGTCTTGATAAGCGTCTATTTGTTTTAAACGAATTTTCGCATCATCCAATAACTCGGTCATGACTTTTAAAACAATGTCATCATCGTCTTTTTGTTGTAAGTAACTTACAGACTTTACCATATCACCATCATGTGAAATGCACTGCCAGCAATAGGCAACAGGGTTGTGATATTGCACTTTGAAAGAATTTCCACTTTTAATACATACTTTTTCAAGTGCAGCTTCAAAATCCAGCGTATAAAAATAAGGAAGTATTTGCGTTTTTTCAAATTGGTCGAAATATAAGTATTTCTTTTTTGGAAAGCGTGACGATCCTTTTTCTCTTTGACAAAGTTCAGTGTGTTGAAGAAAGGTGACAGGACTGTTAAAATTCTGCAGGCATAGAGTACATATCCGTTGCTTGTTTTTGTTGGAATTCCGCAAAAATTTATTCAGATCGGTGATTAAAGTAAAATGTGATCTTGTCTGATTTTTGTCACGGTCATCAATCAGCAATAACAGTTCTATAGAAATCTCCTCTTTCTCAGGTGAGATATATAAAGGAAACAAGTTTTGTAGTATAGACCGTTGTTTTTCAATGTAATTCCGTGAGTAACTTTTCATATGATTTGGCTGGAAAATGTTATTAGTACTAGTAATGTTGTAACCAAAAATTGTTAAACCCAAGTCGGGGTTGTCAAGCAAAAACTTTGGAAGTTGGTCTAATGTCATTGGGAAACTTATATTATTTACATTTAGTTTGGAAATATTTTCCTTTCTTTTGTAAGTTTTCACCAGTTTGTTAGTACGATTTCGATTTTTCCCCTGTACAGGGAAGAGCTTGGCTAAACAACACCACAAAAAGCACTTTTCATTGTCTTTATCTGCGTTGGGTTCATCATTTTTGATATTTAAAAGCGCACCCGATTTTTCTTTGATGAGTAATTCGGCAGGAGTAGGTATGTACCCTCCTCCTTTTATTTGTCTTAAATGAAGGATTCTTAACGTCAAGTCATTTATACAATGAACCGACCATCCACTTTGATTCATTAAAAAAAATTCTACCATAGCTTCAAATTTTTTATTTGCTGTGTTCAATATTTTATTTATCATCGACTCGTGCAATATTGTATGATTATATGTGCGGAAGGTGACTGGAGGCTCAGTATACATAATTGAATTCGATTTAATATCATATTTACTAAATGTGACATTTATGTATAAAAATATTTTAAACTGCCTTTTTTCTTGCAATTCTTTTTGCAAAATATTGATAATGCTATCATATTTATAGCTCAATAAATCGGTAGGAAATTTGAATGAATAATCGTTAGTGTCCAAATAGTATTCAGAAAGATAATCGTCAAAATAACTTCCTTTTATAAAATCAAAATTATTTTCATGAACGTTTGCTTGATTTGTTAGATTTTTATTACCTTCAGATGTATCACCGTCACCAGAAAACTCGTTAAGAAAATGTTCGGGATGGTTTTTAAAAACGTGCACGTCTAGTTCACTCGCTTGTTTGGTACAATAACTGCAATATTGACACGTTTTTGTTTTGTATGCATCAATATTCATGCCACCCGATTTTTCATTTCTAAGGTTAGCTTTTAACTTTATTTACCGAAACCAAATTTCGGATTGGAAGTTATTTCTTATCGAATAAGGGTATAGGATAACAAAGCCACTGTTAAACTATTAACGCTAACGTGTAAACTTCACGATTGAACATGACAACAATGACTGATGCATGATCAAGGTGTTTTGTCTTATTATATAATACTATGATTGTATAAACTATTACTGATATGAAATGAAAAGTGTACAGTTAAATAATTTGCTAAGGCAAAAGCATGGTTTACTGCATGCAATCAGGCTCGACGATTGTATAAATAAGACCCAAAGTAAACATTTTTCTTCATTCAGTTTTGTTTAGTGTGCAGTGGTGGTTACATTAAAAATAAGTGATTGGTGACTGATAGGTCTTGGTTTCTGTTTTGTGTTGGTGAATAGTTTTAAAGTTCCTGTTCATCGTTTCCGAATATATAGTGAATTAAGATATAGGTACACAGTTTAAATTTTCAACATGAATTCTACTCCGAGTCGAGTTTTTGAAATTTGGGGTGTTACAGAAAATGAACAGTACAACAGCAAAAAGGAATCCATAATATTACGCATTTCCGCCAATTCTTACATGCGTAAGCAAAATTCACGACCAGTTCAAACTAATGAGCAGCTTGTTAAAGTTGAATTAGGATTCGATTCTCGTGTTGCAAAAGCGATGAATGTGTACATGTCCCCTGAATCCGAACAGTACAAAAAATTGGAAGCTGTTTTTGATGAATATGCATCAAACAACATGCTGGAAATTCAAGCTGTTGCAGTTAACCAGACTAGACGATCTTAAATTTAATCCATGCTTAATTGTTCTCGAATCTGTAGTTTCTGAAGTTTGATCATGGTGAAATAAAAAATACCACGAAAATGCAAAAATGCAATGTCAAATTCATTATATTATTTGTGAAACTAACAAAAAATTTTTATAGAATAAATATTTTACACTAACACAAATTCATTATAATTTTGTTTTTTGAATTATTTATCCATATTGCATCACGTTTCCTGAAAATCGTTCTGATCTGCATAACTAAAAATTTGTTAAACTGAAAAAATCATGCATAAAATATTTTTATGACGACAAAAAAAACAGTTTTGTGTTTGAGAATTTTGTCCATATGGCATCACAATTTTCCCCAAAACCGTACTAATCCGCATACCTAGCAAATATAAATAATAAATATTTAACAAATTGTATCATTTAATGAAACATTATAATAAATAGCATATTTAACCTACATTTTCCATAATTTTTGCATCGAGGAGTGGAATAATTGTCCAGCTGTCAATCGTCACACCGAATTAGTTAGATATGATTTTTATTCGGTGTTTTAAATTAATATTTCTCAGTAATGTGTTATATTACGTTTATGATGAATCATCTCTCTGGGGGTGTATAGGTCCTCGACATAGGGTATAGAACAATCTTGAACATGAAGAATGTAATGACGGGCGATTAATATCCCTCGTCTAGGTGGAAATGGCAAGCAAAAAAATCGGTCATTTTCTCTGGTCAGTCCAGGTGTTACAACAAAGAACTGAGGTGAGCTAACACAATTTTCACAGGCAGCCATTTGAGTTGAGTTCAATCTTTTCATGATGGTGTCTTGTGTGATTCCCATCGGAAACACTAGGAAAATTACGATCAAATAAAATTTCATTTTAGTGATGGTGTGGTTATGATTGTGGTCGAGAAATGAGGATAATTGAGTAAAACACATTCATTTTGTGTCTCCTCAATCAGGTTGCATTAGCTGCAAGCGTGATAATTGCAATATCCATATCAGCTTATCGGTCAATGGTTCATGAGGTCACAACAAGTGCATGAAGTGCATAATATTATACAATGTTTGGATTGCTTTACATTGCATTGACCATGATCCTAATGAATCCATATGTACACATAGCCTACAAATCCCGTTGCTGATTTTGCGCAGTAATTTTAGCACAACTATCACGTAGTATCAGCAAGTCAAGCATGTAGTCTAATTAAAATAATACGCATTACTATAAAATATAACTATTTAAAAAGGGTTGTACTATTACAACTGAAAATTGAATTTAAAACTTTTCACACGAATCAATCCACATTACATAACACCATGAGAGCCGACCAGCATCATGTACATCATGCATATTGTACATGTTTATCACCCCAATTATATTTACAATTTTGATAATCAAACTCATGCAATCCTGGTCCATTCATAAAGATCCTTATTTTACATCTTTTCATACAGTTACACCAATCGGGTTATTTAACACAGTACTTATTAAATTGTAATTTTAATATGTATGAAATGGTAACTTATCCTACTACTCTTCTCACCAACACCATCATTCGGTAATAAATTATATGTGTAAGAGTTCTAAGTATGATGAACTGAAAAATATCAGCATAGTGTACTTGCTTGATTACCGCAAGATTTGATGAGAATCTGTATAGCAAGAACACATTTGTTATTGTAGGGCTGAAAGGAGCATAATCATACAATGCTTTAAAAGTTAATCTATCTAGAGATATTTTTGGTGGGCGTATTTCAGATTTTTATCACCGAACCAGTTCACCAGCTCATTTTAATCATTTCAGAATTGTATTTGTATCAAATATCTCCTTTTCCTTGTTTTCTGGACGTTTTTTAATTTGCAAAAATGTGGGGAAAAAGTTGTTTCGGTGTGCTGGTTTTATTTTTGATGTGGGCATTTATCCCGCTTGCATCCGGAAAGTGCGACCACCTTGAAACTTGTCAGAGGTGTATATCAAACTTGATGTGTACTTTTGTGAAAACTCGTGAAAATGAATTGGCTTGTGTAGACAAAAGGGAGCTGTTCCAGATCCAGCCGAAAGCTGCATATAAAACACCAAGACGATGCAATACACTCAACAAGGTAATGAAGATAAGCTTTAAATTTAGCTATAGTCATCCGAATTTCGCTATTCCATATCACAGAAAATTAAATTGGAATATTTGTTCATTTGTTCAAGAAAAAATCCATGTTAAAAAAAGAAGAGGATAATGAGCAGACTAAACCAATTAAAGCCGAATTTAAACATGTAAGATATTTTTTAAAATGATTTAGAAAATAATTAAGACTTGAACCCCATTTTTTACATGTCTAGTCTTCAAATCACGAACGTGAAATGGATGACGTTGTGGATGTGGATATGAAAGCAAGTAGTACTCCTCCACCGCTTATTTTACAGCCTTCATCTACATCAACATTTACACCATTAAAAACGCGTCAGAGGATGGATGGAAACATAAATCTTCATATTTTGACAGAGGGTGTAACCGATCACGTAATATTTTCTAAATAATTTTATACTATTTCATATAGCATTTTGATCCATACCTAACTAATAGGATATTTTTACTTATCTAAAATATGCTCAATTGATTTCTAGCCCACAACACAACCCGAAAGCCTAATAACAACCAACCCACCAAAGCTGAATCAGGATACACGTCCCCAACTGATGAAGACTTGTACATTACCC
>JAQFXM010003343.1:0-20578 GCA_034693345.1 Entomobrya multifasciata | reverse complement strand
TAAATCGAATGAACAGTTACTGGGCTACAGCATGAACAGATGGATTGACGGAAAGACCGCTTTTTTCCCGGTATACAGTAAGTTCAAATTGTAGTTCCTTGGCGGGGCTCGGTGATCTCCTATCTGTTTAACACAGACACGTGATCTCGTAGGCTTAAAACGAGCGAGCCCCGCCAAGGAACTACATTTTGAACTGGGTGTACATGTTACAAAGTCCACGAACAAAAATTGCAACTCCGTCCAAGCATACTCCAGAGGCCCACGAAGAGATACATACTGAGCTGCTCTAGCTAAGCTTAAGATTGCTTGGACGGATGTGCGAGTTGCTCTTACTCTGCAGGGCCTACTGCAGGGCCTACTGCAATATAAGCTTGCGCTTTACCAGCTTGTTAAAAGTGCACTGAATTGACTGTGCGTTTTGTGTGCATCTACTTTGTGTACACTGACATTATAAAGAGCACTTGGCTATACTTTGTAAACGGAGTTCATTTAAGACCAAATATCCATTTAATCAAATATTGTATTCAGTTAGGTCTTTTCAAATATATGTCAATAGTCATTACGAACGCATACACGCTTTTATTTCACATTTGAACAAATGTTGGCATGATTCGTGTATATTTTAGTTTTAATTTTCTTTCAATAAATCAATACACAAGAGTAGTAGGTATATGAACCACGTGACAATGAAATAGGAGGAAAATATGATAAAGGTATCATAACCGGAAATAGAGTGGCCAATGCAATTGGGAAAATTAAAAACGGGACTGGATGTGTTGGGTAAAATACTAATTTACTTAAATCTCAGGGATTAAAATCATGTTTGAAATTATACCTGTTACAGCTGATCTTCTTCTCCGGACTCGTCTGCGGGAGCGGATGGTGCTCACCAGGATATTCTTTTATTTTAAACTCGAAAATAAATACACAGAAAAATAATCACTTAATTAATTACCTTCCCATTAACCACAAATTCTGTTCTTTATGAAATCTAGCCATAGTTTCTAGTTTGTATGAATATAAATCTTAGAACCAGAAAGATATTTTTCTTTCAACTCACACCACAGTACCTTACCATGTACAATCGTAATGCAGATATGCCATTAGAATTAATTAATATATTTCATAGGTATAAGTGAAGCATGGAGCAGTAGTGTGGATTTTTAACCAGAAGGCCAAGAAAGGCATTTTTCAATCACACTATCCCAGCTCTGATGTAACATCAATTTTAAGGAAAACTGAAGCATTTTGAGTGGCTCGATCAAATTTGGATAAAAAGTGTCAGTGCAAATTTTTAGTAACCTTAAAAAAGCTTTAGACGTAGTGTGCTTTCCTTTCAAGTTGTCTAGAGTATTTTCCCACGTTAAACATGTCAAACAGCCATGCATCAATTGCAGAGCTTCACTTGTATTATACCTCAGTAATAAAACATGATTCTTTTACTGTCTTGTTATACCAAAATGTTTATCGCATTATTCATATTTAGCAGAAATTTTCATTTCCTAACTATAGGTTTGTTACAAATGTATGTATAATTTATAGCAATTATTGATACCTGAATAAAAAATAAAAATATTTAAATTTCCTTTCAAAAATTCAATCATAATTTGTCCCTAATAAAACAAAATTGTGACATGTGGGGAAAAAATGATAGGCGTTATAAATACAGTTTAACGTTTGGCTTTAACGTTAGGACAGTAATTATCACTAACCTACAAACTACATTTTTTACAACTTTAAATAGAGACACAAGTTTTCTTGTTCTTTGGATTTCAAACAGAATGTTAGCATTGGCCAATCGGTTTCTGAGAGAGATGATTATGTTGCCATTTATTTGATTTAACCATAGCTTTATCCTGAAAAATACTAATGTAGATAATTTGCTGTTGGTTTTTTAGCAAAGTTAACCTTTGGGCTTCAGTTGGGCTATAGTTTTGTGTTATAGCATTTTATTACGGCTATTTTGTAAAATTTCATCATTGAAATGAAGTAGGCTTAAAATCCAAAGCCCATAAGAAAACTTATATCTAAACTATTAAACAATATTTAGTTCTTTTTGCATAGATGAATATAGTGTCGAAACATAATTTGTAAACATTAGTTTGCAAACCATCTGGACAAGAGTTTAATTAAATTAAACTGGGTGATAAAACTACTGTAAATTGGATTTTTTCCCAGTTTTGACATCTTCACGTACATACGATGAGACAAGAATGGACCAAACGAAATGATAATATGATGGGATTCCTATGTGTTGCGTGTAAATTTGTATATTCTTTGAACGTCGACGCCAAAGATTACAATATACTCGTCGGTGAAAATGAAATATTTACTAAAATTTCACTGCAAATGCAGTAAAGTGGCCCAAGTCAACATAAACGAGTGATATATATTTACACCATTTCAATAATAAATAGTAAAATAAAACTGAAAAGTATACGTGTCTTATAGATCGACTGAATTATGAGAAATGATGCTTTGAGTTTAAATGTGTAAAAAATTCTATGACGATTTTAGTCTGCAAGTTGTATTGTATTTAAAAACATAACCAAATAAAGGTTAAAAATTAAGATTAATATCAAAGATATATTTTGCACTTCTTTAAATTTGTTTTCAAAGATTAGTAAAAATGAATTTTTATTTTATGAATTTTCTCTAATGATTATATGTTACAAAGATTATAAGTTATAAAATAAATCCATTAAAATTATTAAAAATTAGTGAATCAATCTTTACGCTTTGTATAATATTAAGTTATATTACAAATTACTCGTTACGACAAGTTACGTTAAATAATTACGTAAATTCGAATATAGCTAATTTTCAAGATTTATTTACCCAAGCACAGTACATTTGTATTAAGTTATGCAGGACCTACGCATTATTATTAATGCGTTGTTTTTTAAATGTTACAGAGATTAATATTTCTTACAATACTCTCATAAAAACATCGTTCAGATTAATGTTTCTTCATAGAATGAAAGTAAGCAGTTTAGTCTATATTATTATGCCATGTCAACAAGAAAATGTTTTATTTATATCGCAATGTTTTGTGCAGCTTCAGGTTGCATAAAAGATAATGATGAAAAGAGTTTCCATAATTTTCATTTTTGGTTTATTACTTTTATAATTTACCCCAAGCTGCAAATCGTGAACTCAGTTAATAAATCTACGACGACAATCCATCTTAAGCGATGCTTTTTAACGAAGAATATAATATATTTGTATTTTATATTGAACAACTAAAACTACACAATTTGATTAATCTCAATAACACCAGTTTTAAATGTCAATGCCAATTCTTACGAACTGAATGAACTTATTTTTTAAAAACTTTAACCACTTTATATTAAAAGGCATCCATTTACAAATGCATCCTAATTGTGTAAATTCGGGCTCATGAAAGGTTACAACCGCATTTTGAAGAGTTGAGTTCCATTTTACATAACAGTTTTGATGAATAATTTTCAAGACACACAAGGCAAATGCTTTCTTCTTTAGACTCAAACCTTACTACTCATTAAACTTAATGGTTCGTCTAAATTCATCACTTTTTACATAGTTTTACTAAAAAGGCAACACCGCAGTTTCTAATAACATGTACAGAATAACAGCTGAATCAACAAGTTTACCAACGGAGTTTTTACATTTTACGTTTTCAGTTTAACATATTTGTCATTGAACCCAAAATGCAATTTTTGTAAAACCAAATTACATGCTGTACTAATTAAAATAAAATTCATTTAAAAACGACACGACATAAAAAATCCTTAGATTTACTTCCAAACCATTTTATTGGGAGTTTTTTGAGTAGTTCAATCAAAATAAAACAGTTTCTGAGATACCTTCTCAAAAAACTAGTATTCCACATTTCATCTTGTTCTATAAATATTTAGCCCTTTCTCATTAATCACTTGGGTTCATAATACAGTGCCGAGCACATTTTAGAGTCCTTAGTTGATTTCGAATATTTTTTGATGTTATTTACTTTTTTAGAGTTATTTTCTCTGAAATAAACTATCACTGGTATTTGTTTTTGTTTTATTAAGGGACGATATCTTCTAAAAAATTCTTCTATAACTTCTACGTTTTATCAACACAAATATATCCCTTTTGTAGTTAAACGATACATTTTCACTAAAATTTCAATCCTTGTGTTAAACACCATAATAATTCAGCTACCGCTACTGAAATATATATTCGTCAAACAAAAATTATATGGCTTAAGTTACGCTTTAAATTTGAGAAACAAACCAAAGTTCTAAATCGGTATTCTACATTTAGTTTTTACTTTAACCTTTAATTTTTAAAACCCAATATGATATTGATGAAACACAAATAAAACGGGAAAAACTTTCTTCTACTATCATTTTCAAACTAAACACCAAATTTATTGGTATTTGGCGCTATTTAGTTTAAACTGTTTCTACAGCTAACAAAATAAAATAGATTCTGAAATACATGGTCAGATATCTGGTATCGGCTCTTTTTTACTACTACATCACATCTCAAAAATTATATTTTTGAATTTATAGGGAAGTTATGAGCAAAGTTTACTAAATTAAATTAATTTTTTGCATTATTTTACTTTTTTAAATTCGAAAATAATTTTTTTGAGATGTGGTAGTAAAAAAGAGCTGATTTAGGTTCGAATGACACTTTGTTCGAGAATTTTGATCCATAAATGACGAAATAGTGGTGGTTCTGCGAAGTTGGTGGTATGAAATAATTCGTAGTACCACCACCATTACGTCATTTATAGACCAAATTACTCGAACAAGGTGTCATTTTGACCGCAAGAAGCTGCTCTCTACTAACACATCTCAAAATTTTGAATTTCGATTTTACAAGGAAGTTACAGCTAAAAGAGTACTATTTTGCTCATAACTTCCTTATAAAATTGAAATTCAAAATTTTGAGATGTGTTAAAGGAGAGCAGCTTTTTGCTGTCAGAATGACATCTTGTTCGTGAAATTTGTCCATAAATGACGTAATGGTGGTGGTTCTACGATTTCAGTTTGAATCAGTCATATCTTGAAAACTATTTGAGGTAACCATGGTAAGTAACCATTTTTAAGTATGTTGCTATGGTAGTTAATGTTAGTGCTAACGGCAACCTGCTACTAAATATGCTTCAGAATTGATGCTGAAGTAGCTTGATCATCCTCATTTATATTAAACATCTTTGGATTACATAGGATTTTTTAAAGTAGGACGGTAACATTTAAAAACAGTACTAGCATTTGAGCTTAATCAAATTGTCCTAGATTACTAATGAATTGTCCTTTTATATAAAAAGTGCATACATATTTGATTGATTTACAATGGCAAACGGCTACTGTTTTGGATATTTGTACTGATTCCTGAAAATATTTGGAATGTTTTACCACTTTAATTTTTGTAAGTAACAAAATTCCATAAAATATTCTAAAGAATTGTGTAAAAGAATTGGCAAGAAACGCATCGCTTTGCTTTTGAACTAACAGTTTAAGTATTTTGTATTGTCAATCAAACATATAAAACGGCGTTAAAAATATAAATCATCATCCTCACCGTCTCGCAAAAATATATATGATATTTTATGGTAACAGAATTTAAATTCTAAAACATCTATTTACATATTTGTGTGCTAATTAATAAACTCTCTTTTAACTAAAATTTTCACCTGCGCAAAAGCCTAAATATTTGTCAATTATTAGGGTCACCAGATTTTACATTTTGTAGGCTAAATTAATAATGGTTAAACCTGAAATGCTATTTGCGTACCGAACATAATTCAAGGAAAAGCTCGACTTGAACTTCGTTAAAAAACTGAAGAACAAATCTGTTTATATTGGTTGCATCTTTTCTTAAAATTACTTTAAATTGGCCAACTATTCCAAATAAAAACTTCTGCTGAGAAACCTTCTCAGTAAACTAAATCTTTTACATCGTAATCATTTAACTTTTCCCTTTAGAAACGAATGAACAAAGGGATCATGCTAACCGGGGATGTGCTTGTTTTCCTCGAGATTCAGTTGATTAAATTTTTGATAAAATTCACTAAAGATATTCGGAAAAAATTTCCCGGATTAATTCAATATTTTCCTTTTACAAACACAGTCAATTTGGATTTGGAATTCATGTGTGCATTGTATTATTTAAAGGTGCATTTGTTGCAATAAATCGGACGACTTATAATTTTGTAAAAAAAAGCGAAAAAGTTTCAATACAATATTTGATTTTACGACAAAACTACCGAAGGAGCTTCCATGGTTTTGTGTTTGCCGTTGAAAAAGGATGAATTTACTCCCAAAGGGCTATTTGTGTTTGCATTATGACTACTAAAGAAGCTTGTAAATATTCGTTTTAAAACAAAAAAACCAAAATGAATGGTCATTTTTGAAAAAATAAAAACGTTAGTACAATCAACAAATTAAAAAAGTTTCTGAGATACCTTGTCAGTAAACTTAAATCGAAAGTTTTATAACGCTTAAGCCATTTTTGGCTTTTTAGTGGCAGTACCTAATTGTAATTTCTCTAAATAATAGTTCGAATCTTCATGATAGCTAATTCTTACCTTTATTTTGGAACTGATCACCTTAAAAATTGCTATTTACTTGAGATGTGGACAAATCCAGCCAAAATTTACTTTATGACCGTTTAAAAATTTAGCAAAAACAATGCGTACTTTTTTAGTGAGCTAACTAATGTCGATTTAATAATACCGTAATTAAAGCTGGTTGTCAATAATAAAAACACCTAAAGCATAGCCCTAATTACGTGAGATAAACGTTCACAATGAGAAAACTCTTCTTTGAAGGTTATGTAAATACCATACCGTCACCTTTTTTCCATAATAGAACAGCACCAAACTTTTCGTTAGTCAATTGTTAAAACTTTTTCACTGGTGAGAATGGCGTTCCTCAAGTATTCCCATCGGAAGGATTTTCAAGGAACCTACAGCAAATAAGTATGTTCAATTAGATATCAATTTTTATTTCAAACTTGGTTATAATCTTTTGTGACAATAGATGTACACCTTTAATATGATATTTTCTTACCTTAAGTTTATATATTCTTACTCCGGAAACATTGCTGAATATATTAATTTTCGAATGGTTCAGATTTTTATCCCCGCCAAGCGAAAGGAAACCTATAAAAATGGATCAAATTTATTAAAGTAAGGTAATCCCGAAAAAAATTGAATTGAACAAATAATTCGTTACAAACAAAACAAACGCTTAACAACATACAAACTATTTTACGCTTGTTTTAAATAATTACTTACACTTTTGTTTGAATTTTTATTGTGATTCCTTTCGCAAGAAATCACGACTCCCAAAAAATTCCAGCAGATACAACTTAATTGTAGTGAGATTAAGGAAAGAGCTAACAAATATGTACATTTTGACCACGCTTGTGTTTAAAAACAAACTTTTTTCACCAGGTAAAATAATATTTCAGGTGAATAGTCATACAGACAAAAAATAGCCCATTACTCGAAAGTAGCTTCACTGCACAACTGAAGCTCACCAGAAATATACGCAAGCCAAGCTTCGAATTTTTCTTGAGAGTCTGTTAGCAAATAAAGCCACGCTTCATTATTTCTAAAAATAGTATCCTCAAAGCCCTACCTGTATTAAACTTCCCCACTGTTCTTATATACGTATCCCCATTATGTGTCAAAAAAGGTACCAACACCAAGCTACATTACTTCACGTTCTTTTACATTTACATGACTCTGAACTGAACGAATGCTTCTTCGTATGTACAAGTCGCCAATCATGTTAGTTCTTAGGAAGATTGCATGTGATTTAAGGCATTTGGAATATTTATTTAACATGTGTAATGTATTAATAACAAATTCTGTCCGTTATGAAATCCAGCCATGCTTTCTAATTTGTATGAATATAAATCTTAGAACCAGAAAAATATTTTATTCCTTTGCATTACTCACACCACTACACCTTACCGTGTTTAATCGTATTGCAGGTATTTAATAAAGATAAGCATTATCTTGTGTAAAAGTAAAGCATAAATAAGTTATGTAGATTTTTAACCAGAAGACAGAGAAAGGCATATTTTCAGGCTCACTATCCCATTACTGATGTAGCATCAACTTTAATAGAAAACTTAAGCATTTTGAGTGGCTCGATCAAATTTGGTTAAAACGTGTCAGTGGATATTTTTGGCAACCTTAAAGAAGCTTTAGACGTAGTATGCTTTCCTTTCACGTTGTCTAAGAGTACTTTCCCACATTAACCATGTCAAACAGCGATGTATCATTTACAGAGCTTTACATGAATAACCTTTTTATAATAAAACATGATTCTTTACTGCCTTATCATACCAAAATGTGTATGGCATTATTCATATAAAGCAGAAATTTAGTTCGTTTTCTGGCACTAGTTTTGTTACAATTTTATGTAAAAAAAATTAGTACTTATTGATTTGTGATGAGTAAATAATGCACTGCTAACTAAATAAAAATAACTTGAAATAAAATAAATAAATAAGATTGATATATTACTACGTAAGAAAATGGCTTAATTTTTGGCATAAGAATTCAATCATAATATATTCCTAATAAAAAAAATTGAAACATGTGGAAAAAATGATTGGCGTTTTAAATACAGTTAACCGTTAGAAATTAATATTAGGGCAAAAATTTCATTTTGCACTAATTTTTTCATTTTTATTTACAAGAGTCAATTATTACAGCAATTATCACTAACCTCTAACCTAGATTTTTTACAACTTTAAATAGACATACAAGTTTTGTTGTTATTTGGATTTCAAACAGAATATTTGCATTGACCAATCGGTTTCTGAGAAAGATGATCATGTTGCCATTTATTGATTTAATCATAGTTGAATCCAGAAAAAATATTAATGTAGATAATTATTTGTTTGTGTTTTTAGTAAAGATAACCGTTGAATTTCCGTTCTGAAATAATATGATGTTATAGCTTAAACTCCATAGCCCTTAAAAACTATTATTTAAACTACTAAACAAGTGTTATCTCTTGTAAGATGGTTATATCTAAGGTCGAGACACAATTTATGAATTTTATTTTGCACAAAGGCCAGAAGAGAGTTTAATTAAATTTAATTGGTTGATAAAACTACTGTAAATCGGCTTGATTCTCCAGTATTTGAAATCTTGAAGTACATACGGTGAGGCAAGAATGGAGTAAACGAAATGATAGTATGATTGGGTTCCTGTGTATTGCGTGTAAAATTAGATATTCTCTGATCGTCAGTGTCAAAGATTACAATATGCTCGTCTGTGAAAATGACATATTTACTAATATTTCACTGCAAATGCATTAAAATGGCACAAGTCATCATGCACGAATAGGATAAATTAAATTGAGTGCAACATTTACACTATGTTTATACTTAATAGTACAAAAATGGAAAGTATATGCGTCTTAACGATTGACCGAATAATCCGATATAGTCCTTTAAATTTTCATGTTTAAAAATTAAGACTAATGTAGAAGATATATTTTGCACGTCTTCAAATTTGTTTTTAAAGATTTGTAAACATTCACTCTTATTTTCTGAAACATCTTTATAGATTATTTGTTATTTAAATTAAACGTTACAATATAAATTGATTAAAACTTGTAAATTATTTTTCACGCTTTGTACAATATTAAGTTATATTACAAATTACTCGTTACGCAACAATATAATTAATTACATAAATTCGACTTAAGCTATTTTTCAAGATTTCCCTACCCAAACACAGTACATTTGTATTCAGGTAGTTCTACAGGACCTATACATTATTATTAATGCGTTGTTTATGTTCAGAAATTTACACGGATTAATGTTCCTTACTGTACCTTCATAAAAAACATCGTTCAGATTAATGTTTCTTCATACAATGAATGTAAGCCGTTTAGTCTACATTATTTTGTCTTGTCAACAGTATAGTTGAACAAGAAACTTCTTAATTTCTATTACATTTTATGTGTAGCTTCAGGTTGCATAAACGATGATGAGAGTTTCCATATATTTTTAATGATTTTGCTTGCCACTTCTATAATTTACTCCAAACTGCAAACTGTAGACTTGGTAAATAATTCTATAAAGCAATGTTCTTTCACGAATAATATAATAGGTTTGCACTTTATATTGAGCAACCAAAACTACACAATTTAATTATTTTCAATAGCATCAGTTTTAAATTGCTGCCAATTCTTATGAACTGAATGAACTCATATACTTTTTTAATTTTTTGCAAAATTTACATTAAATGGCAACCATTTGGAAATACTTACTAATTGTGTAAACTTCGGGTCGTGAAAGGTTAAGACCGCATTTTGAAGAGTTGAGTTCCGTTTTACATAACTGTTTGTAAAAATAAAATGTACAGAATAACAACTGAATCGACAATTTTAGCAACGGAGTTTTTACAATTTGCGTTTTCAGTTTAACTTATTTGTCATTGAACCGAAACTGCAATTATAGTAAAACAAGAAATATCATTTAAAAACAAAATTAAAAACCTTAGATTTACTTCCAAATCATTTTATACAAATTCAATTTTTCATTGGGTCTTTTTTAGTAATAGTTAAATCAAAAGTAAACAGTTTCTGATATACCTTTTCAGAAAACTAGTAGCCCACATTTCATCTTGTTCCACAAATATTTAGCTCTTTCTCATTAATCACTTGAACTCATAACACTAACCGAGCACATTTTCGAGTCATTCGTTGATTCCGAATCATGTCTTGCTGTTAATTACTTTTTGAAATCAGTTTCTCTAAAATAAACAACCATATTGGCCTTTGTATTTGTTTTCGTTAAAAAACGTAGAACTTATGAACGTTTTTCGACACAAATTTGTCTTTCTCATAGGTAAACGATACATCTGTCACTGTCATTTCAATCCTTGCGATAAAAACCATAATATTTCAACTACCGCAACTGAAAAATACATTTATTCATGATTGTTAAATATTTAAGAGTTGTAAAACTATTCAATTATTCGTTATAGTTTACTGAACTAAAATGTCGGTGATTTCCTTGTCCCAAAAATGTTTTAAACGTTATCCTGTAGGGAGTTTAACTTCAATAAATATAAAAAGTCCCATCATAGTTTTGTCTCTAAATGGCATTTATAAAGCCTGGTTAAACTTACCAATATTCTACGTTCATACTTGATCAAACAAAACATTTTAAAATAGCGTAATTGTTTACCCAGTAAAACTTTACGTGTCAACCCTATTATTATATTTGACATCAGCTTTGCAGCAGAAATTTCAAAGCTCTACCTGATTTCGAACTATTTTTGATAGAATTGCTTAATCCTTATTTCTCTTCTACAAAGAAACTACCCAAATTGTATCGATACATAAATCACTCACAGTGGCTTCATTCTACAGTAAACACTATTGCTACCAATTCTTTGACTTATTTTCCATTATTCTTATTTCACTAAAAAGTACTCATCAAAAAACGCGGACTTAAAAAGTAAATGAACTGGAAACAATGCCAGGTTTATCATCGAATTGCGGTAATTTATTTTGAATGAAACTATAAGCTAGAGTTTCAGTTTTAAAAAATGTACCTTGATAAATCTGATTTAAAATAAGCTTATTCTGCAAATCTAATCAATCGAGGTAAATTCAGAAAATCAACTATTTCATCGAATATGATCGTATCAGGCTTACGTTATGAGCTGCCAGCTTGCCTCTGCCCCAAAATCAAATACAATTTGCTCTAGTCAAAAAAATTGCGTAAAAATACTTATATTGCTAGAAATATTTATGGTCAACTAGACCAAGACTGAGTTTTTTGGGTTTTTATTGAAGTCAAACGTGTTGCAAGTTTCAGTAATAGTCCATAGGCTTGTCAGATGAAAGAGTTACGGAAAATTTTGTCCCTTACGTAATCCTATCCTCTGGAGTATTAGGAAACCTACCGCATAAGAAAATTTGCATTTAGATATCAATTTTGTATTGTAGTTGTAATGGTGTTCTGACAATATTTGTAGGCTGCTTAAAAGCTATATGAAATGTTTACTTTATTTTAATTGGTCCAGCATCGGGCAACATACCTGAATGTAGTCATCCTTGAATGGTTCAGATCCAGACCAAGTAAAATGAAACCTACAAAAACATGTCAAATTATTTGTAGTAAATAACTATAGAAAACTACACTTTTCACAACCACATCGAAGCTACTTTTTAAAACCCATGTCAGTAAAAAGCCATTACACGCTTACGCTTTTAAAACCGAATTACTTACAAGTTTTGTTCAATTTTGTGCACAATTCCTTTTCGGAGGAAATTACAGCTTCCAAAAAACTCCAGCAGAGATGGTTTTATTGTATTTAGATTAAATTGGAGCTAGTATACTTGTATTTATTTTAAACATAACTAGTTTCTGGTTATATAAGAATTTTAGAAAAATCGTCAATTCACCAAATAATATAGTATTTCGTTAAAATTCTCAGAGACAATAGACTGCACTGCACACTACTCGTTAGTAGCTTTACTGCACGACTGAAACTATCCAGATTGATACCCAAGCCAAGCTCCAATTGTTTGTTAGAAGAGTCCGTTAGAATATAAAACGACGCTTTCTTTTTTCTAAAAATAATGTTCTCAAAACCCACTGTGGCAACGTACTGAAGTGTACGTCTTCACATTTATTGCACAGGTACAAGTCCTCTACATACCAAAATACATTGCCAGAATGCATCAAAAAAGGTGGCAACATTAAGCTACCCTCTTCGACGTGCCTTTACATGCACATTGGTATGAGTGGTTGTGTGCTCGTATGCCAAAGCCGCATTCAATGTTGGTTATGAGGAGGATTGCATGTGTTTTCAGATATTAAGAATGTTTACTCAACATGTGTACGATACTGTGGATTTAGACTTGTTGCATACCCATTTATTCATCACCAATTGTAAGTGTCCTTTACAACTTCTAAAACAGCTACCTAATTTATAATAATATAATTATGAAGACTCAGAAAAATATTTTATCCATTTTCACTGCTCAAGCTAACCAAAAAATGCACGGTGCCTTACCATACATAATCGTTTTGCAAGTTTGTCGTAAGTACATCTCATTTTCAATTGTGACAATGAAGTGCAGGCTAGTAATGCAACTAATTAACAAGCAGACTAGAGAAGCCTGTCTACAATATCCTTGTATTGATGCAGCATCATTTTAATGGAACACTTATGTATTTGGAGTTGCCCGAGCAATATCTTTGACATGACTGAGAGGTGACGAGTGCTTCAATTTTAAATTGTATGCGAAGTTTTAAGTATAGTATGATTTCCTTTTATGAGTGACCAAAAACGTTTCCTATATTAACTATATTGGCTACATATAAACCATTTACAGAGCTGTTCAATTCACCTTACATATCTAAGCTGAGGAGCATTTCCAGGAAGAACATGTAATTCTTTGATGATTGTTGATAACTGGCTTTGGTCCTGTTAAATAAATTTAGGTATTCAAAAAACGAAAATAAATAAATGAATGGATTTTTTTTAAAGTAGTACAAATTTCAGTATCATTCTTAAGCTAATTTCTCCAGTGCAGGTCATCATTACGACCATCCGATTGGGAAGGGAAGATTCGGATGTAAAATTAATTGGGAAGCAGGATGATCACGACGGCACTGGAATCAGCTCATCAACGAGAGCAATTTAATAAAAAAAATAGTTAATTAAGAGTGACAAGTGATACAAAAATTAACTAAAAACATTTCAATATTGGTTTATTACAAAAACAGTTAACTTTTATTGCTCACATTTTGCTCCCAAAATTAAGATTAATATAGAAGATCTATTTTGCACGTCTTCAATATCGTTTTTAAAGATTCGTAAAAATCAACTTTTATTTTATGAAACTTCTTTACAGATTATCTGTTGTTTAGATTAAACGTTACAAAATAAATTCATTGACACTTGTAAATTATTTCTTACGCTTCGTATAAAATTAAGTTATATTACATATTACCCGTTACGCGGCGCTAAAAGTATATTACGTAAATTTGAATTTAGCTATGTTTCAAGATGTCCTTACCAAACACAGTACATTTGTATACAGTTCTACAGGACATAAACATTATTATTAATGCGTTGTTTTTGTCAAAATTTTATTTGGATTATTACTTATAACTCTACTCTCATAAAAACATTTATGTTGTTTATGTTCAGAAATTTACACGGATTAATGTTCCTTACTGTACCTTCATAAAAAACATCGTTCAGATTAATGTTTCTTCATACTATCAAAGAAAGCAGTTTAGTCTACATTAATTTGTCATGTCAACAATATAGTTGAATAAAAAACTTCTTAATTTATATTACAATTATTTGTGCAGCTTCAGGTTACATAATTGACGATGAAAGTTTCCATATTTTCTTATTTTTTCCTTGCCACTTTTATAATTTACCCCAAACTGCAAATTGTAAACTCAGTAAATGAATCAATGAAGTGATGTTCTTTCTCGAATATTATAGGTTTGTACTTTATATTGAACAACCAAAACTACACAATTTATATTTTTTCAATAACACTAGTTTGTAATTGTTGCCAGTTCTTATAAGCTGAATGATCTTAAATACTTTTTTAAACTTTTTCCAATTTTACATGAAAAGGCAACCATTTGGAAATACTTACTAATTGCGCACACTTGGGGTCATGACAGGTTACGACCGCATATGTAGGAGTTGAGTTCCATTTTACATAACAGTTTTTATAAATAATTTTCAAGACAGATAAAAAATGCTTTCTTCTTTAGAGCTATACTTGCTGGTTTGCGAGCGGCACTTTTTTAATTCTCGTGTAAGATTAATTTTTAAAGAAGTTCAGTTGTTTTTTGAATAATGTGTACCGAAGTAAACAGCCTTTTTCGGGAAAATGATCGTTCTTCTTCAAAATTTTCCAGATTTGTTTCTTATTCAAAAGCTTTTCCTTGAGCACCATTAAGGCGACTTAACCAGTTTGTTGTTTTTCCAATAAGTGTGAATCATATAATTCATGACTACTATAATCGTACTACTTACCTTGTTTAGGCGCACCTTAACTCTATGATTAGTACTCAACAAGCGATACTTTATCTTTCTTTTTACATGAACATGTCATGGTTACAGTGTAAATATTTAATGAAAGTACACTTGTATAATTTATAAAAAGTTTGTTTAACCGGTTTTAAGCAGTCCAAGATTTTTCTTTATTACTGTTCAGATACACGTTTATTTAACGTGGACACATAAGTCGTCTTTTTATCTAGCATTGACACATAGATATTTCACGTATGTATAAAACAATTCGGATATGGTGATGTTTACTGTGAATGTATTACCAGTAGGTTCGACATATTAGCATCAATTAATTCAATTATACAAAATTATCCCAACTTATTTTTTTCACTTTGTGGTAAAATAGGACGCTCAACCAACACACTGATTAAGGATAAAAATTATAACATTTTAACCACTAAACCTTTAAACTCGACTTTGAATGAGTTGGTCCATTGATTTTTTTTCAAATTTAATGATGAACATTTTTTGTGTCAATGAAGGTAATTGTCACTTTGCAGAGAAAATGGCAAAGGATCAGACATATGTTCGTTCGAGAGGAAAATCATTTAAACATCATATTATCTAGCTAAATGTAAGAATATAAATTAATTACCTGAGTTCACAAAATACCTTCAATTTCTAGGAAGTTAAGCAAATAAAAAATGATTAAATCCACCGAAAACGTAAACACATGTACACATAAAGATTCATGAGCTTCACAAGTGAATAAAGATTAACATTCTGATTAAATTTTGGATGTTAATTGAATTAATGATCATATTCATCGAATAGAAGAATGGCTTGCCTTTTATTTTTTCTATGCTGATATAACATCATAAAATGCATGGAGCATAAATATTCTGGTAAATTACGTGTAAACGAAGGGTATACAGATATCCGAATAGCATTAAAAATAAAGCGTGCTTTGGTGAATAATTTGATCGTTTCGAATTATATATGGAACAATTTCGAACGATTTGCGGGTAAGGATACCTGAATTTGGCAGCTTTTGTAAAGCTAGTGCGCAAATCCGTTTTTGATGAAAATTAGGCCCTCTCCGTTTCAAACTTTCTCGCTTCCCAGACCGGAATAAGACCATAATTGAAGTGCTATTTTAACATGACTAATTTAAAACAAAAATGGTTAAATTTGGTCTACAATTAGGGAAGTTTTGTCAGATTGAAATGTTGAGGGCATCTAAATTCTGGGTTTTGACTGGTTTTTAAAAAACCACGCTACTTCTACATAGAAGCAGCTGAACCAAAATACTTTTGCACATTTTTAAGTTAGACTGTTGGCTATCTTATCATACTGATTTCCAATCTATGCGTGGTAATTTTTGCTAGATATCATCATTTTAATTTGGCTACGGAATTATGAAACGGTCTATGTATCTTACATAACTGCAGATGATGAGCAAGTTATAGAACAGTTAACAACAACACTATAAAGTATAACCACAATGTCAACTGAATTTAGTGCACACAAGAAATCATTTATTAGACAAATTTATGAATTATGGACAATATTGACAAGCGACAATGTACATGCATAAAAATTATTGGCTTAGAAATTTCATTATATTAACAAAAATAGTAAATCATGACACAAATTTATTCACGTAAATTTCAAACAAGCTATTTATTATAAATCATTATTTTAATGCCGTCGCCATAATACAATCCCCTTTCTTTGTTCCTTTTCTATTCAAGTAGTTCCCTTTCCGTTGACTTGCTTTGCTATTGACAATCTCTTCCACACCCTCTTCATTCATATGCTTCCCCTTCAAATGATTCCTCCAATTATGTCTATGCGCATACTTTTCTCCACAAAACTGGCAA
Source organism: Entomobrya multifasciata (assembly GCA_034693345.1). Classification (NCBI taxonomy): domain Eukaryota; kingdom Metazoa; phylum Arthropoda; class Collembola; order Entomobryomorpha; family Entomobryidae; genus Entomobrya; species Entomobrya multifasciata. Next base: position 3,688 of record JAQFXM010003343.1, on the reverse strand, counting down.
ATAAACGGCTTCTCTTTAGTATGCGTATTCATATGACCAGCAAGTTTCCATTTATCCATACACTTCTTCCCACACTCTTTACACTCAAATTTCCAACCCTCCGGTCCCTTATGATATTCCATGTGCCTGTCCAGCGCTTCCTTTCTGTTACAAGTTTTTCCACATTGATTGCAAACCCAAATTTTCTCCACATGAATCCTTTTCATATGAAGCCTAAGTAGTCCAATTGACTTAAAACCTCTACCACACGTTTCACAAATCACTGAACCCTTTTTCTCCTCTGGATTTCTTTTATGAGTGTAAATTTTATGAAACTCCAATTCTGCTTCTGTTCCAAACCAAAACCGTTTTACACAATTGGGCCAATCACAAGGCACTGGCAGCGATGGGTTCGATTCTTGCTCTTTATGCATAATTTTCACATGACTATTTAAGTTATGTCTCGAATTAAAAGTTTTTCCACAAACGACACAAGTTTTCGACGGATGTATTCTAATTTTGTGATGATGCAACTGAAACGACTTTAAATAATATGCAGGGCACTCATCACACTTGTGAACTTGTGTTCGATCTTCCAACAGGTCAGTGTTGTGTTGCGTATCAAAATGCCGTTTAGTATTTTCTACGTAAGCTTTTCCCTTACTACACATTCCACATGCTGCCGAAGATTCACCAGTTAGGTAACTAAGGTGATGTCTTAAATGATGTGTTACATAATGTTTTTGCATTCTTTTAGCGTATTTATAAGGACACCGTGGACATCGTAGTAATTTTAAATCTGGTAAGGGTAAAGCATGTTCTGTCTCATGAATGGCTAAATTTGTTGGAGAGATGGTAACAAATGTACAAAAGTTACATTTAAACTCCGTTGGTTTAACTTGTCCGTCTTCTAAGCATCTTATAGGATTTTTGCTGGTTTTGCTGTGATCACGCCGCAGATGCTGATTAAGGAGAAGTTTTATAGTAAATGTTTTCTGGCAGATATGACATCTAAATATTCTGTTATGTTCGTATCTATTGTGAAATTGTAATTGTTCTTTGGAGCGGAAATAAGCACTACAGTTTTGAGATTTACACTTTATAATTTGTGTGTCATCAAGGTCGGTAGTGTCATGCCATAATTTTAAATGAGCTTTTAAAAGTTTGTTGGTAGTTTTCTTGTTGCAGATTTTACAATTGGTGTATCGAATTACACGGAATTCTTTAGGTTTTATTTCAGACTTGGTCACAGGGTCAGGTTTGCTGGACGGTTTGATAGATTTAGTGACATCCTCTTCAGAATCACTGGATTGCGAACTGTTTTCTGCTGTGTATTCTACGTCATTATTGTTGTCACTGTCACTTTCCTCTAATTTTAAAGACTTTTCTATTGATTTTCTCTTACGCAAGCTATATCTCTGCTGGGAGGAGGGTGTGGCAATTACAGGTTTGATATTGGAGTTTTTACGACAGGTTTCGATAAAAGATGGCTTCCTATTCTGGTCAAAAGCTTCTGTCTTAATATTGACAGACTCTTGTACTACAGACGCAGACGGTGTCTCGGAATGATCACTTTGAATATTTTGTTTAAACAAACTTCAGATATAAAGTGTTTCTTGCAAATTTTGCATAATGTAGTTTTTGTAAGAACTTCACTTAACGGCAATGGCAGTGTGGGAAATACATTTTCAAAAACTATCGAACACTCTGGTTGTGGAATCGAGTGTGCTTCAAGTTGCGTATGACTTTCTTCTTGGGTTGGAATTTGAGGAAACTCTAACTTTGTTTCGAGGATTAAATCAGTAGAGTTGTTGGTATTTTGTCTAAAATTACACCAAATTATATTAACGTGAAAATAATTTAAATCCAATAAAACATTGAAAACTTAAGTAAAGTTCAATTTACATTGCAGTAATATTATTTTCTTCAAGCGCCTCATCATCAAAAAAGGTATCATTGTTCATGGGATCATCTTCGCCATCATGAGAGCTTGCGGAATCATTATCATCAAAATCATCATTTATATCATCGTTTTGCTCGTTGACGACATCCTCCTGACAAGTAAAATCTTCATTTAGCTCAACGGTAGCTTTGGAATTGCTTTTTACAAAGTTTGCGGGATCGGCTTCCTGGAGACCTGTAATAACAGTTGGGTCAACAGTTTCGGTTGTTGGCTTTTTAGGTTCCCTGTAATTGAAAAATATAGAATTTTTGGTTAAAAATAACTAAAAAATGTATACAAATTAGATCATTCTTTCCATTTATCATTTACGCAATTAATTGGTCATCCAGCTCATGTGCAGAATCCTCATCAAATGATGGCTCCAGCAAATTTTCTTTAGTTTGGACTGGTGTTGTCAATGCAGCTAGACTCCTGCTCAATATAATACGCGGTTGACTTTTTTAATTCTCTGACAACCTGATGGACAATCAAGTACACATGTGATTTAAACAAAAATCCTAATTGTATTCTATTTTAAAATAATTTCAACGACAATATTTGTGCCTTGGCTCAATTCCTTACATTGTTTGGCAAGCTTGTACCTAAATGTCCTGAGAACTTTTAAATTTTCATTAGCAGCCTGGTCTGCTATCCTATTCTCGTCCTCTTTTGGTTGCAATTGTAGCGCCTTGATTACTTTTGCAACCCTTGAAGGCACTTTATTTGCTAACTTCATAATACTCACGAGCTTATAAATTTTCCACTCTAGCTGCATCTCCAAACATTTAAACTGATGATAAATATCACAAAACTTATTCACCAATACAAGACATCCTTCACAACATCCGAGTGTGCGGGATAGTGACAATTCATTCAACAGATTTATCAAGTTTATCACGTTTATCACCATTAAATCGTTCAACAAATTTTAAAAACAAATAAAAAATTGTGGATTGTGCTAGCACTTTAATGGATTGGTTATTACTTCGATAACACAAAACACATAAAGGCACAGAGTTTTCTGCTGAAGCCATTTTATAATTCGTTGGTGCTATCCACATAATTATGTTAAAAATTTTACTCTAGCAATTACACTTTATTGTAGTAACAAAGCAGACTAAATTTCAAGGGAGAAACTTGCACCAAAGAAATACTACTTTGTATGATAATTGCAAATAGAAATATCTCACATGAGAAAGCCGAAGAATTTGTAAACAGCTGAGTTTCTGACAAGCGAAGTGGATTTTGTTGTGAGACTGGCAGAGAAAGACAGCTACAATAAAATACATGGTGCATACATTGCAATGAAATTACATACTGAAATATCAAATCTGTGTTTTTGTAAGTCCACAAAATATTACGACAGAAAGAAAACTTTTTATAAAAATAATTTAATATGGTTTAAAATTAATTAAAATGGGTTCATGATTGATCTTGGAGAGAGAGCAGAGCAACACATGCTTTTGGTGTTGTCTGCAATGAATAAATTTTAACTCAATTTTTAAACAAGTAATTTTCAGTTTTTAAATTTCAAATACTGACACGCTAGTAGTATTTTTCTTCCTGTATCTCTGTAATTTTACTGTATTTACAAAAACTGACTGGAAGTCATAAAATCTAGTGATTTTCAAAACTTCTTTTTTTACACTTGAGAAGTAAATATTCCTTAGTTAAACTTTTAGATCCCGGCTGTTTCAGCGTGCCCCAAGGACCAGTAACAGTATACATTGGTATAGGAAGCTGAACCTGTGGTGGCTATCTGGGAAT
>JAQFXM010003342.1:0-20587 GCA_034693345.1 Entomobrya multifasciata | reverse complement strand
TGAATGCGACACCCTTATCAGCTACTGATGTCCTTTTCTCCAAAATATAATCTGGAGCTCATTCCCGTGCTTCCTATTATAAGCCTACTACAACAATTATACTGTAACTATGTCGATTTTCCTTGGCTATGCGTAGGAGTGGTAATATATCTATTTCGTATGAGCAAATTACCTTTTTTTCTACGAAACAGAAAATACTCACATAAACACATGTATTCTGGATGCACCTGATAATAATCAGTTGAATAAATCTGAACAGAACAGAAAAAGATTCGTTTTAATATTTGTCTAACATATAATACCGCTTACTAAATATAATGTTTCAATGCTCTTGTTTCAGATAATTTTTCTGCTATTGATGTTACCAAAACCATAATTTATTTGAAAATATTGCGTCTCCAGCAAATCTCCCATCGTGTAAAACGAACATATTGCATTGCCATAATAGCACTTCCCTTTTTTTCTTGTCGGTATTGAACTATATTCATGAGTCATTAAGTCATTACGAGAACACGGCAATTAGCTCCAGAAAATGACTATACTCGTGGAAAAATACTAAAAACCTGAATATCAAATGAGATGTTTACAATGATCCCATAATGTTCAGCAGAACTTCTTCAGGTTTGTTGGTTCCTAATTGAAACGATACCCCAGGGACACCGTAAAATTGAAAGAATGGTGGAAACGGTTTCAGGCAAACAATGCAATAAATTAATTTTGTACTACATCACTACACTCTAAACGATGCATAAATACTATATATGTTATATTTAACTCCAAAATAAGCAATCATAACTATAACTATCCTTTCTAAATGACAGCAACGTAGATAAATTTAATATTGAAATCGCGTGCATGTATAACATCCCTATCCCTATGCTCCAACTTAAGACTTGATAGATACTAGTTACAATTTAGAGAACAAAGTTAGAGATTTTTCTTGAGGTTTCTTTTATCAAATTACTCCATTGCATTGTTGATTTATTGATAAAACGCTTAAAAAGCTAAACTTCGTTTGCGGATTTTCTGTATAGCTTAACTACATACATAATTCACTACTTTTATGTCACATTTCTACTAAACTGAAAACAGACAGAGCAAAAAATGTAAAATGAATTTTTGATTATGCTGACCATGTTCGATAACAGACATATTGTTTTCGAACAAAAATGAGAAATCAGACAAATAATTGAGTATATTATGATGCAAACAAGTTTCATATAATGCCTTGTACAAAGATCTCGGAATTGACAAAAATTGAGGTGAAGTTAACAGTAATTGTAGAACTAACGAAGAAAGATAAGGCAAGAAACATGGGATGAATAGCTTATTATGTATATGTGCCATTTCAGAACACACACAGGCTTACCGTGAATGACAATGAGAGCTAGAATTGTAAAAATTAACTGAACAATAAAAGGAATATTATCTCTATCTGGCATCTGACATGCGATGAAAACAGTCATTCTACTTTTCTTCACATAGTTGATGCATGGTTAATGGTTCGCAGGGCATTGAAAAGGTGAAAAGATAATTTGATGATAGCAATAGCAATGCAAGAGAGAGAATGAAAAATAACGATTATTTCCTTTTTCTTATTTCAACCATTAATTTTCCCTACTGTGTAGGTAATTGGCAGCATGCATAAGCATAATGCGTTTTATGATATGCAGAGAATGCAAGTGAGTTAACTTCCTAATAGTCTAAAACTCCACAGGATAAATCATCATACATTATGCAAAAGTGATAATTACACTAGTGCCACACGGCATGGAGAAAATGCCCACCTTTTCCTACTTTTATGTGACTTGTCATTCATAATGGAATGGAATGCAAAAGACAGTTGAACAAAGTTTCATAATTTTATATGCATCAACAAGATGAATTTTAAATCATCGCATGCATAGAACTTTGTGATGCAAAAAGAAGGGGAAGGACTATCTTGCGGGATGTATGGGGATGAGCTTGCACGTAAATTAAATTGGAGTCAACAGCACCACACCGGAAGTACGTCATTTTTTCATCCAAAATCATCACGCAATGTAGTCGGGCAGTCAATGAACGAAACGTTGAGATAGATGTTTAATACACTTATAAAATTCATGCATTGTAAATATTTTATGCAGAAATGAAATTTATTTATTCAATTTACCACAAAAAGGTGGCCAAGACTAGGGACACCTTCCACCTTCATTTTAAATAGTTATGCTTTGTGCAATAAATACGTTGAAAATCTAAGCAAGCCGTTACTATTTCTGGGTTCAGAGTAGCTTTTATACATATATTTTATTTAAATAAAAAACATAAACATGTTTGCGTGCGGCGAAGCGCAGTTTGTTTTATAACATTTCAATTAAAATCACGAGAAAGGAATGAATGCGAAGGAGAAGAAACAATCGTGGTGGTGTCATGTTACGAGAGACATTTTATGATAACAAAGACAACAGGAAATCATTCGAGTGGTTTAATTTTCTGTTATGTTTCTACATTGTAGATTATACAGTTACTAAAAGCAGTTTTTGGCCTGCATACTATAAGCGTCATTTTTAGCCATAAAACCTTTTAGGCTTATGCATAAATCAAAGACATACTAAATTGGCTAGACATTTCAGTTCAACTCAAAGTATGATGCATGCAAAAGTATGAAATTCAGTTCAAATCAAAGTAGCAAAGCATACCAACATGCATATAGAAAAAGCAGGAATTTCGGTTTAAATTATGCCAAATGACAACAAATTAATAAATTTTAACTTACACTTCCAATGCGAAGAATATCAGTCCGATAATCCGTTTGCGTTAGCTTATTTAACGTCTTCTCAGAAATCCCTTTTTCCATGTCCACATCATCCGGCTTCTTGAAATCCACCCCGGCTTCCTCTTTCACCTCAACACCTTTCGGGGCAGCGTTGCTGGATTCCTCCACCTCCAACTTTACTTTTTTCTCAGGTGGAGGAACTACTTCATCCTTCCCGTTTTCATCCTTACTTACCTTTCCCTCCTCTTTGGTATCAGTACATTCTAACTTAATCTTACTTTTCGCTACCAATTCCATGTTAATTTCTGCAGAACCAGTTTTTGGAGGTGACATGATTTGGATGGATTTTAGATTTAGATCACTGTTTTTGTTTCACGTTAAATTCAAGTCAAAGCTTTCAAAATGATATCAAAAAATCACAGATAAAGCTGGTCTGATAAGAGATTAGTAGTTATCTTTTGGAAGACCACGCACGGCAGCAAGCAGATAATGTACGAACACAAATTGTTTTCAAAATTTCCAGGTTCTATGAAACACCAACAAGAACACAATACACCAGTCTCTCAGATGACACAAGGAAAATAGTTGTAAGAAAAGTGAGTACTCGTTAAATAGTTAAATGATCAGTTAAAGTTTTATGGACTTTTGTCAAAACACATGTTTTTAGACGTATGAACAGGTGACAGCAGACAGTTTTTGTTGTAGAAGTTTAGAAGGTGAATTTAGCTTTCATGCTTACAAACAAGTTGCAGTAAACATCAAAGCATGTGTTCATGTTCAAGCACCCTTTCACGCGGCTCGTCGCAAGACGGACAAGGTTGATGCATAGCTTTGCTCAATGATGCTTTCACTTGCTAGTTTGCTACGTAAAGTATGAACACGGGATGAAAAATTTGCATGCATTTCTATGCGAAAATTTATAATTTGGATAATAGTTTTTTTTTGTAGAATTCAAGATTTAGGAAGAAAAAATGTAAAGTTTTTATTTTCTCGAATAATTAAAAAGTGTGTACTGCACTTCTTAAAGTCTGTTAGCATTGCTAACTTAGCAATCATTACAAGTTTTACAAATACTGTTTAGCATAAATATTTAAAATTAAAAACAATAAAATCAGACAAACTTTATGGAAAAAGTAACTTGTACAACAACCTAGTTTAATAAAACAACTTAATTACGTTATGCAGCTCTGCCACTGAAAATTCTCAAGTTCACAGTAAGTTTACAATTTATATAGTTCTTTATGATGTGACAATTCAACAAACGAATCACAACTTAACTTATCTATTGAATGGGCGCTGACGCTCCCTCCACCTCTGTGCAGAATTACTATTGCCACCTCCAATCGAATTATTGTTATTCCGTCCCATGGGAGGTGCTTCTCTGTACGAGTTGCGAGACTGGTAAGGTTGATTTCGAACACCTCCATTTCCTCCAGAGGAAACTTGGGATCTTACTGGTGTTGAAGAACGGAACTTGTCGTCATACATGTTCTGCCGACCTCCACCGGAATGGTCCTGCCGCATGTAGGGCGATGAATTGTCCCTATTGTCGCCACCACCAGACCATCTCTGATCATTGCCATAGCTCTTGCCCATACCACCTCTTGATCCCCTCCGAGGTGAGTTTTGTTGGCCATCCATTCGCTGACCGAAATATGATCCGCCACCTTGTGGAGTTCTGAATCGACCCCTGTCATTGTAAGGTCTTCCAAGCAAGGATCCTCTAGAATTTCCACGTCCTCTTGGACTAAAGTTGTCCATACCTCCTCTCATACCACCTTTGTTGTATGCAGCAGCTACTGAACCACTTTGACCTGACGACTCCAGTGCGACAAAATCGTCAACGTGAAGTGAAGGAGGACGGGATGTGTTCGGTGGTCGTGAACGGAATGGGTCCATACCTCTCTGGTTTTGAAGACCTCTACCAAACCCACCTCTCATGCCACCACGCAAATGTGAACCAAAAGGTTTTCTGTGTGCCGTGAGTTGGATGAGAACCGAATGTGTTGGAGTGTCAATCGAATGCTTTAATTTTGCTTTTTCATTGCTAATGGCATCATCCTTATCTCCAGCATTGATTCCGTCAGTTGACTTGTAAAATCTTTCCAGCTCCTTTGTCATGTCCACATCAGGGACGAAAGTCTGACATAACTCGTTCAAGTCACAGGCTATCAAGTCGGAGTCTGAATACTCTGCGTCCAGATCAAATGCAGGAGGAATAGACGTTAACCAGAAGGGTGGCAAATTTTCTGAACCTAGTTTTTCAACAATGACAAACACGGGTCGTTTACTGAACAGTTCTTGAAGTAAATCAGGCGGTGGAAGAAGAGTTTCCGATAAAGTTTCGCCGGATTCTTTCTCTTCTAAAAATTCCAAAACTGTGATGAGCATGGAGGCAGTGTTTTCAACTTCAGTAGCTTCAATAGTTATTTGGGTCTGTGTTGAGGTGGGATCATTTAACTTGGCCAAAAACTTGGAGAGTGATCTCGACAATTTGGCAAGAGGATGTGGTGAGTTTGACCAAGCAAAATTTTTCTGTGAACTTTCTTCGTCATCGTCATCCGCATTCATTGGTTCAGCTTTTATCTTCTCAGCCTCCTCTTGTAGTTCTTCTTCTGATTTCTTGTAAGTCCCGGGCCAGTCAACTGCATTTTTAAACTCCTGCTTTGTGAGTACGCTTGCCCTGTTGGTAACATTGCTACCCGTGCCATGTCTAGCTGATGTTAACGATCTCAGTAATTCCACCGTTGAAGATATACACGACCAAATCGCATCAAATGTCTCAGTTTTTGCCAAATCAGTCTCACTCAGAGTTACCAACATATTTTTGAACACTCCACTGGTCTTTTCAATACAGCTTCTCATGTGATAAAATCCATATTCAGTTTCAGAAATAATTTCCAAACCTCTAAGCACTCCTTCCATAACACGACTGTCTGATAGTTTGTAGGGCGTTGTGCAAACGTACATAATAAATGCATTGCAAATTGTTATAAAGATGTCCTTTGGAGGAAGGGAATTAGCGAGCACGAATTTGGAGTCAAATATTTTCCCGGTGAAGCCGTACATGGGCACAATCATATTAATTTCTTGATCGCACAAAGACTGGAAAATTGTGACAATATTTTCTTGTGCCTGGACGTGACATGCAGGTAACTGAGATGATAGACCACTATTATTTGTCAACACACAACAGAACTGTGTAATCAATTCAGTGTACTTTTCATCAAGTTTAAGAACACCTCTGAGTGCTTGTAAAATTCCACTTTTAATTGTTCCGGAATTATTCACCAAAGAAGAAAGGAAACCCAGGAGCCTGGCTGTATTGCCAGAACAAGACAGCATTTTGGGACTCTTGGACTGATCAAGCCAAGCTTTAATTGAAGAATTTTGACTGGAATTTACAGATGCCCCTGCAGACTGAGAATCTACAAACGCTTGTTGTTGAAGTTCCATGTCACTTTCCATAGATAACTGGACTGCATCCAGAACGGCTCGGCAGACAACCATGCAAGTTGAGGCTGACAAATCTGCCAACTGAACACAAAGTCGTTTCAGTAAGGTGATTAGCCTGGAATTCGTAGAGCCACACAAGACACCAATCATTTCCTGTATCCTTAAAGAAAGTCCGTGTATGTACGCACTCCATAATCTTCTCAACTTGACGTTTTCCAAGCATTCAGCTTCGTTGAGAGGTATTTTCGACGCGATTGGAAGCGGCAATGGGAGTAACTCTGAGAACATGCTCACACCGGTTTGAAATGTTGCAGGCTCTTCCATTGTGTATTTAATTATTTCTGAGACCACAGCAGTCCAAGTACTTTTGTTCAACTCTTCTTCAGACTCGACACCTTGCTTCAAAGCGGGAATTGTGTATGCGAGCAAAGATCCTATGACATTTTGGGCAACTTCACGGGACCTCCGGTAGCAAGGAGCGTTATGGGGAATGCATTCAATTACGCTGAAGACCTTGAGTAAAACTGGTATTGCAGTTGTGTCCTTGAATTCTGTGGGACAATTGACAAAAATTACAGTATATTGTATAAATGCATATTTTTATGTTATCAATAATTATCTTTGGTTAATGTTTGCTTCGCTTCATCATCTTTCTTACCTGTCTTTCTCACGTGAACCACTTGTGAAATAATTCTTCGAATCAACTTAAGCATGGGTGACAGCAGATTAACCAGTGCATCACCCTTGCCAGTAATCAATGTATGGCATAGAGTTCCTGGTTGACCATTGAAGTCATCGGTAATTTTTTGTAAAATGGCAATGAATGTAGAAATTGCATCAAAACTATGAAGTTTGACAAGGGCAACTTCATACTTCAGTTCTTTTATCAGCATGTCATCAACATCTGCAGCAATACAGTTCTTGACGTCATCTGATGAAGTGGGAACAACTGTGCAATAAAACAAACAACGTATCTTGCAATAATTTCCTAAAATCTTCTATTTAATTTCTTCCAAGTTTTCGTTAGAAAATGCAACTTACCTTGAGCACTCAGCAGTCTTAATGCTTGTATCATTTCTGGTGAATATCCCCAATTTGTTCGATCAGTTCTTGTTCTTAGTAAAGTTTCCTGGTTAGATTTAACAATGTTGAACAGTTCCTGAATTCCTTCCAAAGAGAATGCTTGAGTGTTCAGAGAAGATCGAAGAAATGGAAGAACATCAATCAAATTACCAGTTAGACCGTCCGGGTCTTCTTCCATCTCACTGATTATTTCATGAATTTTAGCTCCATGCTACAAAATAAATATACATGATAAGTACAAGTACTTTGAATTTCTGCACTGTCTATTTCGTGATTAACTAACTGCTGCTTTGCTTACCCTCATGAAAAAATCAGCGTTTTCAGCGTTTCTAACAATGAATCCAACAACTTTACTGGCATATCCTCGTCGTACAGTTTTCTCGATGGTACTCAAGATAATAAATCTGGAATCTCTGGTAGGTCTCAAGCAATTCAGCAAAGGTACAATTAATTCCCCAATGGTCAATGTACACGAAAGAGCCTGTCTACCCAACTGTGTTGCCAAAAATGAAACGAGTGTCTGCAGACAAGCAATGTCCTCATTCTTTTCTTCTTCGGTTTGCGTTTGGTGATCTAGACTTTCTGAATGTTCCGTAAGTTTATCGATGCACCTCATAACTTCCAAACAATGACAGGCATACAGAGCTATGCTATTGCCATCTTCTTCCAACTGCGCAAGTGTTTTCAGTAAAATTGTCGTAGACTCCGATTCACTGGACAAGTACACAAGACCCGGTTCCCATTCCAATAGAATGGAAATTATTTCACTGACTAAACCTCCAGTTCTTCCGTACAAATCTTTGTTATTCGCCAGCACAGTACAAAGTTTGATGAAACGGTACTGCTCCAATGATTTAATAAAAGAGATTTTTGGGTCATGTCCAGCAACTGAAGACGGCGGAAGTTCTACAAGGCTCCCTGCTGGTAGTATTCTCAAAGGGTGTGAAAGATACTGGTCCACATTTTTGGCCATGTCACGAAGAGTTTCTAATATGTGAACGCAGTCATCCACGTCTTGCGCTTCAACCGAAGTACTCAACTCGGCCGAACTATTTTTCACGATTCCCAACACAAACTCTTCAAAAGTGTTCAGATCTTCTAAGAGTTTTACCTTCTTTAAAAATGAGCGTATTGAAAAACAAACACGGGTGCCCACATTCTTATTTAACGAAAATTCAAGTAATTTTCCATAGCTTGAGTTGTCGTCATCTTCATCGCCAACAAAAGTTCGTAATCCTTCCTTTGTGAGAATGAGACAGTCAAGCGCACGTAATATTGAGAGACGCATGGTGGTGCTCATATACTGCTCCTCAAAGATTTCGATTAATTTTTGCTGGATTGTTGTTCCTCCTTCGATGACATCTTCATCTATTCTGTACTCCAGGAGTTGATCTACGACCTTTTCTCCAGATAACGCCAATGCGTGGACGAGTTTTATACCAACTTTTATGTGCCGTGTTTTGTATGGCAAGGATGACTGTGCTTTAGCCAACGACAAGTCGATCCCAATAGCAGTCCAGTAGAGCATAGCATCCCTTACTCCTACAAAAATTTCACAATCGTCTCATAAGTAAAATTGTTTTGCAAACTTGGTTTTTACATTATGTATTATGTATGCAACGTATTCAACTTATGTCTTACCATCAGACACACCATCGTCAGCAATGCAGCAACGTGGAATGATGGGTACTAAATCCTCCATGTCTTGCACCCATGCTTCAATTTTTTCGTTCTTAAAATTACTTCTTGACCACTCATTCGCCTTCGCAGTAAGAACTTCAAGCATTTCTTGAGGCGATTTCATTACAGGGCCCAATGTCTGTGTAACTTTAAAGTTTTTCAATGACGACACTTGAAAACTTTCTGAAAATGGATTGAACGACGGTCCAAAAATATGTGTCCATTGTTCTTCCCATTCGCCATATTCATACTCAGGAAACTCCGGCATTTCTTCGTCACTAACTTCTTCCACACCTGCTTCCTGGAATTCATCCAGCAAACAGTCTTCTTGATCACTGAGAGGTTCAATTGCTGGTGAAGCACTCGGTGCCACATCTCTAACGGAAATTGGAAAAGAAGGACTGGTCACCTTTTCCGCAGCGCTGGTGTTGGGCGTGACATCTTTGTCTTCAATGTCCATTTCTATCAAGAACAAAATATGATCAGGATCAGTCAAAGTGATTTTTAAATTAAATCTGATTCTCACTTCTAAATATAAAGGTGGTGTATGTTTACCTTCTTCTTCTGGGAAAACTTCTCCATCTGAAATATCCTCCGCATCCTCCACTTCCGGTAAAACTGGAACTGGCTGTAAAGGTGGAATAGCTTGCACCAGGGGTTTAATAACATTTTCAGACTTGGCATCAAAGTGATCATCGGAACTTAAATCAGACTCTGCTGGATCTCTTTCCCTGTCAATTGGTTCTTCAGTGTAGGACTGTTCCTCTCTAGTGCTAGCAGGAAAAGCGGAGTCAAATTTAACACGAGTAGTAATAGTTGGAATAGCTCTTGGTGGCTCCGGATCAAGTGCCCTTTTGGAATCTGGAAATGGGGTACTAGCGGCAATAGGAGGTTTGGAGGGCAAAAGATCAGAACGGTTATCTTCGGATGTGTTTGGAGATAGAAGAGCTTCAGCAGAAGAATTTGCATGCTTTTTTGGAGAGTCAATGTCGTAGGGTGACGCTGTGGGATCAGGCGATACCGATGATCTGGCTGCATTTTCTTTATCTTTGATCAAATCTGTAGTTGGTTGATCAACTGTTGGCTCTTTCAGGGGGACTTCATCTACTGCAAAGCCGTACACAGCTAAAGTAATCGTGGAGTATATTCCTCTGACAATTAACCCATCAGTTATAATCTGTTCTTCAGGATCTACAGTCAAATGAATCTTTGACTTGTCATTAAAACTAAAATTCTGTAGTAAGGTAAACGCAGATTTTGATGGAACTTGTAGATCGTTGTAGTAAAATTCCAGCTCAAGTTCTGATGGATTTGTAGCTCTGCAAGGTAAAATAGTTTAAATTAGTTGTGTTTAGAATGCATAATTGTAATATAACCAATATAACTTTTATGATTTTAATTAGATAAATGTAGCATTTCTCACCCTAATTGGTAGGACCCAGTGGACAAATTAACTGTAGCTCCTAGCGGTATTACCCTTATTTCTCTTATCTGCGCCGGCTCCTTAATTTGTATCAAATCTGCACAAAGGGCCTGAAATGAAAACAAATTGTATAATTATAACTGGCATAGGCCCATATATTCAATTAAGCTATCATTTTTTGAACGAGAGAATCATCATGACCATATTGATCATACTCACATTGCTATCCTCATGAAAAAATGTTCCAAGAAAGATAAGCTTCACTTCATCCTTCTTCCCATTTTTGGCATCATCCTTAGTTATAGATATACCCCTCAGCGGCTCAGAATTAGTAAGTATCCCCAACGCAGATATACTACCAGTGCTCATGGACAAATCCATACTTCAAAACCAAAAATAATACCATTATAAACACCGCCTTCATAAACATACTAATTAACTGAACATTTAATTAATCTTCTGTCATCCCTGCTAAATCTACTTACCTAGCTTATAGTGTCAGTCAGATGACACACAAAACTTATTTATAAAATCTACTAGTATAAAGTCTACTCAACTGTCTTGAGTAAAACAACTATCTTCTCAGTCTTTACATTTAATACATGCTTGAAAACACTAATCATTCAAGTTTAACCATTTTCATTAAACTTTCAAACTACTGATAACATATTTCAGCTGTGTATTCAGTAGTGGTGAATCAAACAAACAACTTTTCGGCTTTGATGACTTATTCGCATTTGAATACGTGTGGCGCTTGTGAACCGTACCACTTGCAACAAAATTGAATGCATGTCATGCATGCTTTTACCATTTTGTGTGTGTGCATAGTGCATAGAAAACCCAACCCAAGTCAAGCCAAGCACCCATCAATATTCTCTTCTATGGAACGGGGAATGTTCATAAAAACGCATAAGCCCAACTAAATACAAAATACCAAAGCTGCAAGCCAAACTATCAAGAAGAGAATTTGTATGATAGATGATAGATCAACGAAAAATCACCTGATGATGTCTTCAGTCTTCTTGCCTTGTTTGTGTGAAAAGTGTACGTGCAAAAGAGAATGAGAAGCCGAAGCCGAAGACTACAAAAACACACGAGACACCAACTCGCAAACAAAACCAAAGCACACGAGTACATTCGAACGCGCAGGATGTCAGTTCAGTACGTCGTGTGTAGTTGGTTTAGTAGGAGGTTGGTGTTGGTAGGTAGTAAAGTAGTAAAAATTGTTTATGATTACGATGCACAGAATGAATAGCAAACGCACGTATCAACAAAATGTAGTGCATTAAAATGTTTATCTGTATCGGTTTGTATCAAAAATTGAACATTTTTTCTCTGAATGTAGGCCGCATAAGTAGGAAATATAATATGTACAAGTTAAACTCTTATAATTAGAGATATGTGTTAGCCTTGTTTGTTGGTTTATGCAATTTTATCCGAAAAAATAAAACAATAAGGTTTTGTTCTATTTTTCTTTTGTTTAGCATATAAAGTTATTAGAGGATTGGATTTATAGTGGAAAGAGAAAGTCAAAGCGTAATAACTACGACGTGTTTATGCAACAGGACTTTTTCGGTTGTTAATTTAACTAATTGAGATAGTCTGCAAGACGCCTTGTCTTGTCTCCACGCCCTCGGTCCTTTTTTGCTGTCGTCTGGGATGCTCAGATTTGTTAGTGGTTAATTTTTTGTGCTATCTTTGAATTTATGTCATTGGTCTGACGCCGTGTCAAAAATTTGATATGAGTTGATAGTACATTTTGTCGTTTTACTAGAATTGAGATATTTACAACAAAGAGTTGAGACATTTGGTTAGTTGAAAGATAAAAACGTGTGTATCCACTAAAAAATATGAGTGCATATTATTACGATGGTGGGTTTAGACAATAGACAACCAGTGCGTGCACCCCTTTGTTACAAAAGTGTTTCTCCTGTACGTGCGAATGAAGTAGAACAAGAGTCAAGGTCGGGTAAGTTGTGTTGTGAAAATTAAATTTTGAATTTTATGGAATGGGATAAATGAGAGAATGATAGAATGTCTTGTTTCTATGGTTTTTATAGATGCAGAAAGTGAGTCTGAGCGTTCTAGTGGGATCAGTTCAATAGACGGTGGTAGTACAACGGTTGATGGTGGGAGGAAGTGCTATGTAGCGATTCAAGCAGTGGTGTCAGCAGATTTTAAGGACGAAGAAAGTGTTCATCTTAAAGGTCGAGAGAGCTTGGGGGATGTGATTTGTGTTACTATTAAGAATACAATGAAGATTGACGAGACAGTTGAGGTACTGACGCCTTCCTCAGGGAACTTGCCGTCCAACAGTTCTGAGGTAAATCAGGAAGCAGTTTGTGATGAAGGTCATTGTAATGGGAAGACTGAGGATAAAAAGGAGACAGACAGTACCCCTGAGAACGGATCCGAAGATGAGGCTGATCTCTTGGTGCCCACCGTAGACAATTGGCCTACTGATAATGAGGTATGTAGTTTCTGAAGCAAATGCAAAGTATAACATAAGTCAAAATAGTGATAACAAGCTTAATGACATACTTTTTTTAAACAGGTCGTTGACCGTTTGTTGGTCGCGAATAAATCCCAAGTGTCACCTGGTGGAATAGTAAAGGAGTTAGTGAATGTATTGGGCTATGAGAATGACGTTTCCCCGTGGGGCTCAGCAGTGGAAGTGGCAAATCAGGATTTTTATCCAACTGCATTGACATGTCCTCTCAAAGATGATGAATACCTGGAATTTTTGGATGAATCGGGCAATGCTAAATCTAGAAGTGAAAGTCAGGAGTTTAAAACCTGTTTAGAGTCTGGAAGTGGAAATACAACCTTGGAACAGGTGGATGAGCTTCAACATGATGACGAAGTCCTGAAATTTGTTAGTTCAACTGAAAACGTATCTAATGTGCAGACTATAACAGACCTCGAAGAAAAGGCACCTGAACTCTACGTCACTAATTTTGTCGACGTGGAATGCGAAGAGATCCCACCGGAAAGTATATCCAACGAACTTGCGGTCGTCGACCCCGACAAAATCCCACCTGAAAGCAAATCCAATGATGTTAGCATCGTAGATGCCGAGGAAAATCCTCCTGAGATCATTCTCAATGAACCTATTGTCGCAGATCCCGTGGAAAAACTCCCGGAAGTCAAAGTCAACGAATTTGTCGCCCTGCATCCCGAAGAAAATTCGCTGGAAAGCAAGTCAAGTGAACTTGTCATCGCAGACCCCGAAGAAAATCTACCAGAACCTGAATGCAATTCCAATGAGCTTGCCATCGTAGATCCAGAAGAAAATTTACCTGAATGTAACCCCAGCGAACTGGGCACCACTGCAACCCATGAAGATAATCCACCTGCAAAGGACTCTTGTGATACAACGAATCCAGTGGAACCTGAAGTTGGTGGCGATGCACTCTCACTTGAAGATATAACAGACGATTTTATCCTGGACGTTTTCATAAAAGATGTAGAGGGAGACCCAATGTTAAATCAGTTTGAAAATGCAACAGAATTGGCTTTTCCAGTAAACGAAGACCTGGATGTAGCTGACGATATAGAATTACGAGAGACTGAACAAACAGCTGAGGCTTCACGTTGTCATAATCTTGACACTAAAATCGACACCGTTCAAGGAGATGAGGAGGACTCCACTTCTTGCGTTGTATCTACGAATGAAGAACAAAGTGAACATGCATCAGTACAAGACGTTCAAGTGGCTGAAACTGAAAAGGATGAAATGCCCGCTGAAAATTCGTCCAGTGTGAGTAGTAGTAGGGGAAGTGTGCGTGATCCTAGACTTCGCCCAAGAACCCGGTCGTTCGAAGAGAGTGCTTCGCAGGTATCAGTGGCATCCACATCATCTTCCCATTCTTCCTTACGACCTTGCAGTGTGGTTTTAACAAGGCTGGATGATACTCCATCTGCTGGCCCAGTTGGTGCACAGTCAAGAACTGAACCAGTTAACCTTGCTAGTCCTTCCGGAAAATCGAACTCCATTGACACTGGTAATAATAATTTGGTATTTCTAGAAGAATTATGATAAGTTTTTGTTGTTTTACTTCAATATTAATCTTAATCGTTTAACTTTAAATCATTAGGCGAAGGTGAAAGCATGGAGAATGATCAGGCGAAAGGAGAACCCGAGTTGGATGATGGCTGTGATGAGAAGAACGAGAAACTAACCCTGGCGGCTCCCATTTCCTGTGAAGATGTTGCTGAATTGATACCAAGTGATGAAGAAGATGTAAACATGGACGATGAGCCTATTCGTATTTACGAACCAATTAATTTGGATGATTCAAGTGATCCAGCTGCAATTGAAGATGAAGCCAAGACTGAAGTGATTATGGAAGCTGAAGCTGCTCCTGATGCATCCAGCGAACCTGTTAGGTCAACACGGAAAAGAAAGTCGTCAGCCAAAGCTAAAGCTGCGGAAGTGGAAGTGAAGAAAGCACGTTCTAACTCAACCAAGAGAGAATCTACAGAAAACCCTGAAAAATCGGTGTCGTCTATGTCAAAGAGAGAAGTTATAGCTTACATCAAGAAGGAAGCCAAGAAGCCCCAGCCTGATTTTATCAAATTGCGTGAAGCAATGAACCTTACGTATGATTCTACGAGAAAAGCTATGTATGACAATGGACAAGTTGATGTGGAAATCATAAAGAAGAAACATCCTGAGCTGCTCCATTACCAAATGGTAAGATTACTTCATTTTCATTTCAGACGGCATTAGATGCACTTTAATAACTTACAAAACATAGCAGAATTGTCTATAATTTATAAAAATATTTAGGTGAAAGGCGAATTGGGACGCATTTTAAAGGATCCGACGAAGATGGTGAGACTGGAGAGAGAATTGGAAGAAGTACTTTACTCTGCCTTGGAAGGGAAAAAGAAAACTCTGCCTAGTAAGAATAAGAAACGTCATCCCCTCTGGCAAAAAACAATCAAACTTTGGGGAGAGAACAAAGGAAGCGAAAACAGTGCTCAGTACCAGAGTAAGTTAAATATCCTCACAATAACAATTATCTGTTGACAGTACAAATTAAAATGTGTGGTTTTGCAGGAGTATTAGGAATGCTGTCGGTTTGTTTTGAGTTTTGTGAAAATGCAGTCGTAAACAAGTTGTGCACTATTCTGAAACAGGTAAAATTGAGACCTTAAAATATTTTACCATATAATTGTGTGACTTATTCGAATTTATTTTGTACAATTTCGGAATGTTTATGTTTAAAACAGAATGGAACTCTCTCCGAGAAAGATACCGATAAGATGGACACACCAACCATTGTGGTTAAGGAGTCGGACATTTTCAGCGTTGTGGATGAAGCCGACATTTGGATTTACGTGGATGGAGAGAAGTACATCAAGGTTCCTAACATGTACGAGGCCGTTTTGAGTGTATTTGCGGCCTACTACATCTTCAATATAAGCTACGACAAATCGCTCAAGACGCTGTTTGAATTTTTTGACTACCTTTGCGACAATCGACAGTCAACGTACCCCAAAACAAGTTTATTTTCATGTTTAAAAAAGTGATAATCTGCATGATGGATATGATGATAATCGGTTGCATGCCATAACTGGATTTTTAACCTTGGATTTTATCGAGAAAACAGTACAATTTTTAACGAGTTTATATTTTATTTTTTACTCTTGCTACAGTTATAAGAGCGCGACGAAAAAGTGGCCCCCTGAATTACGAATTGGTGTAAAAGAGTTTCCTGTCCTGTCCCCATAAATAAGTGTATTGCGAGAAGGCAGAAAGCAGAGTCAAGTAAGTCAACTGAAGCATAATTTATCAATGTGATACGCATAAAGTATAAAGCAAGGTATATTTATATTGTATGAATTAAGCACTTTATATTGAATTAATGTATGAATATAATTTAATCAGCAGCTGCGTGACAATTACTTTTTCGTAAGTTACTTTCTCGGCAGTTTTTATGATTCCTTCACGTGAATTATAGTCAAGTTTTTCGATTATTATAGTATATTAATATTATAGCAAAAAATTGAATTAATGTTATTTTTGTTACATTGTTGAAATTATATATTACTTTGTCGGCATTTATAAATACTTGAGTAGTAGATTAAATGACTTAACGAATAAAGTTTATTTGCAAACTAAAAATCGACATTCTAATATTTATGTATTTATCTGTGTGTTTTATTTGTGTGAATTAATAATGATGAGCTTTGGAATTCATAAAGAAAAGGCAGTAGCCATAAGATTACAGCATATTAACAAAGCCGAAAGAAAGGCATAGAAAGTTCATGATATCATTGACATATGTATGTGTTAGATGAATAGAAACAGAGATTCATTGTAGAGAGAATCCGAATGTAACAAAGTACAATCTTTTTAAATATCACCGATAGAAAGCGTATGAAAAGAGCTTACAGTAGTGCTCTCCTTTGCTTCATACGTCAATAGTTCAGATCCAATCACAATGAAAAGGCTATTGTCAAGTCAAGGTATAGTTTACAAAATATTATTTAATTCCTAGAAAAAGACTTCAATGATGTCTTTGTTCTTTTGAAGTACCATATAATATCCACCTTCACTTTTCCCTTCTCCCTTGAACTCAACGCAATCTGGTTTGTCGTTTATATATGTTTGTTATATGCATATATATAGTTTAAACCTAAGTTTATTGGGCCTGCACGTCCCTTTGAAAGACAATTTTGCATCTTTGTATTTGATATTGATACAAGATACAAGCTATATGATTTGTAGCTTTTGTACATATTTGTGCTTAAATTGTCTTTTGCGTTCAATAATTTCTATCCTGTCCCGGAGTTTTCTTCATGTCGCGAGACCCATAAAAACCCCAATAGAGAAAAAGTTTTCCCTCGTTCCTATCTGGGATGTCGAGTGACGTGCTTTCTGATAATAAGTAGAAAAGTATATACATAACCCACCGGAAAGAGGAGCATTTTCCTTTTCTCTTTTGTTTGAACCTATGTCTTATCAAGATGAGCATCGCTCAATTTCTGCTTTCCCTCTATACCAATAAGCTATGTACAATCATAGTAGCTACATTCATGTTATTCCCATTTGCGTCATTTTCACATGCTTATTAAAATGTACCCTGCCTACACTTTTAAGACAAACTTTCACAAAACTATCTAGCTATACGTGCTCGCGGGTAATAAGCACACAAATCTTTCTGATAGAAAATGAAGGAAAATATACTTATACATAATGAACTTTTCTTTTTGCAAGCAGGCAGGTGTATTGAATACTAAATAGTCAATAACTCAATATTTACTAAATACACGTGATACGTGATAGTAGCAAAAAAGCAGACACATTACAAAACGGATATAAAACACCAGAAAATTACTTTGTCTAAACCTATCAAAGAAAAGAAAGCGTCCTTTTATAGCTTTTTAGGTCATTCTCCATGTATTGTTTTTTATTAATTTAAGCATTTATTTTGTGCACACTCTTCCAAAAAACATTTTCTGGAACAGTCAAACCACAGACATCAAAGAAAGCAATATATTTTAGGTACAGTCAATTTGTTCTCTTTAATGCTTCATTCTATGTACTTACCAACTTTATGTCATGTTCATGACATGGCCATGAAGGAAGATAAAAAAAGCTATAAAATCAACATGAGGTTCCCCAAAGTAAATTTTGCCCAAATTGCACGAAATATGTATTTGACCTGATGCATGCATGCTTATCAGTCTGTTTCCCCCAACTTTGTCATCATTCTGTTTCATTTTTATTTAATTAATTTTCCATCAATCACTTTAAATAGTTAAGAATATCTTGAGATTTTATAATAATTTAGCAAAGCCTTATACCTATATGAAATTATATTTTTCAAATTATCATGTACAAAACAAACTGTTTTGAAGGTCATTAAGGATGGTGTGCGCCTCGAGGAAGATTCTTCCATATATAATATCAGTGATCTGGCCTATCTATATCTGAAAACTTTTCTCTATCTTTGTTTGCCAAGCCATTAGTATTGGAGATATGGCATGCATAAAATGTTTTCCATGCATCATATAGTATTCAACCTATATGTTGGAAATCGCAATTCTACAAACCTTTTAAAGACACTGGGACTAGGACATCTAATCGGATTTATAGGGACTGGAACAGTAAAATAAACGGTAAGTACATTGGGAACAAGAAAACTAATACTCTTAAGTAGGATCATAATTGTTGTAAAATGGAGCATTTATGAAATTGACAGATGAAATCTTAAATCATCAAATCATGAAACGCCCACTGAATGTACATATGGAACAGTAAAACTCCAGTTATGTTCGTATCACAGGATAAATAGTCAATAAAATGCAGCGGAGTAGACACAGGTTTTTAGTTATAATACAAATTAAGTCCAATTTTATTAAACCAATTAACCTTAAACTACTAACAAAAATCATTAACTAAAGAGTGAAACTTTATATTATTTATTGGGCTAAACTATAACCAGAAATCTACGACAAGACAAACTGCTTGAAGGAGTGTGCTGATGTGCTGAAAGCCACAGAGCAAGTGATAGGATAGTGTGGTGGTGTATCTTACACCGAATAGAGAAGGGTGCTGCTGGGGTGTAACGAGGGTGCAACGAGGGTGCAGCAACCAACAGCAAGAGATACACCGGTGCGGCTAAAGTGCCACAACGAGAGAGAGATACACCAGTGAGGGCCACAACAGAGGGAGATACAGTGAGGGCCACAACAGAGAGAGATATACCAATGAGGGCCACAACAGAGAGAGATACACCAATGAGGGCCACAACAGAGAGAGATACACCAATGAGGGCCACAACAGAGAGAGATACACCAGTGAGGGCCACAACAGAGAGAAATACACCGAAAAAGCTGCCTTGCTGATGAGAAGTGTGTGGTCACCTCGTGTGATTTTTACACCTCAACTGCCGGGGTCTCACATCTCAAGAAAAGGGGTTATCTAAGAAAAGAGTTAGAGTACATTTTGCGACAGTTTACAACTATTAAATTTAGGACAAGAAATTTAATTAAAAAATTTGACTCAATGTAATCCAAAGTAAAAACGCTGTTGAAAAATCGAACCATTTCTGCTGACTTTTGTCGTAGGAACGTTGTAAGGCAAAAAGTATATACTAAAGGACAAATCCAAAATATAATTAGAACTATGTGAAACGAAGTTATTTGGCCATTTAGAAATAAATACGATTTAACAATAAGTAGTGCTTTCAAAATGTTTATTATGACATGTACGATTTCTCCGAATCTAATCGAATTTTGTGAAATGTTTTTTATTGGATACTTGAATAATTTCTCCTTGTTTTGTGCTCATTTTAACAGGTAGAAATCCAAAAGTAAGAATTTGTGCTGCTGCTAGCTGGTAGCCAATAGCTCCTTTTATTGACCATTTTTTCCAGGTTTTAGCACAACGTTGACATAAAATCGTAGGAAATATAAGGATTATAGACACTAACTTTATTGCGATGCAGAACAAGCAAGTAGAATTGAAACTTTCGTAAGGTCATCTTAATTGCAAAACGATTTACAGGTTTCTAGAACATGCATTTAATAAGCCCCAAATTATCAATAGCCTGATATATTTGTAGCTATTTTACGCAACGGTGGCCTTAATGTCTCTAGTATAGATAACGCAGCTAAGAAATTCAAAGTAGTTATTAAACAAATTTATACAAGACTGCAACCCTTTTTTTAAGTTTTGTGGATTGAATTTGGTAAAAAAATGCTAAAGATGACTGCCCGCTTAATACTAAAGCCTTGCGAAGTTATTCTGATCTAATTCAGTTCATGTATCACGAATTAGGTGAACAAACTTTGAATAGGGATAGCCTAATTTTAAAATAAACTTAGAAAAAACGTGCCCAGTAATAATTTTTTCGTTGTTATATCTCTGAACGAAGTTTTTTTACTTTATTCACTCAGTTTTAATCCAACTGTTTAACGACAAAACCTTTTGGCTTACGAGGATATGACCAGGTAACTAAATCGGCTAGAGCTTTGAAAAATAGTGAAATATATCAATTTTGGTACGCTGATTACGAATACAATTACCAAAATCCCGAATGGAGCCATTTGGAATTTTGCGGAACGAGTAAATGTAACGCTTTTGTAATGGCGTTTTTTAACTGATAAATTTTGCTTTCAAAAGGCCTATTTTCGATCGTTGCTCATAATTCCAAATGACTCCATTCGGGATT
>JAQFXM010003341.1:0-20592 GCA_034693345.1 Entomobrya multifasciata | reverse complement strand
AAAAAAACATTTTAATCATCACTGAATCATTAATCATGTAACAAAGTCATCCAATCATCCCCTATCCCCACCTCAGTGATCATAATCGTGTTACAAAAATATTTTATGTCAGCAATGCTACTTACAGGAATTGGTGACTGGAAAAACTTTAACTGAAAAAATCATAATTTATTTGTACACAATGTAGAAATTGATATTGAACAGTTGACGGTGCGTGGCAATAGTCCTAATATCAGAATGACCCTAATTGTCTCTTCTACCCTCTCACAAAAACGTTCAAATGATACAATTAATATTCCGTGATTTAGCGATTACATGACGTACTTTCAAGTTTTTTAGCATGTGTGCGTGCGTGCGAACTTCCTTTTTTACAATTTAAAGGATCTCTTTTTGACATACAAGTAAAATCACTACTTTCTTGCATCTCAGATTATGCGTTAATGTAAAGTTGCCAATTTCTAATTTGACAGTATTCATACTTTTACTAAATGACAACGCACATAATTTATAGTCCATCAAGGACACCATAACACCTGCACATCGTGGAATTGCATTGCCGTCCGACACCACTGCACTCTCCCATACAAGAAAACTTCAAATTCATTTCCCTTCATAAAAAAAATGATCATGATCATCAGCCCTTCCTTATCTTGCCTTGTTACTCTTGTTGGTAAGCAAAGCAGAAGAGATTGTATATTTTTTACACTCTTTTCCAGAGAGAGAACTAAAAAGACAGAAAATACATGCCAGCACCACCACCTACGCATAAAGTTAATACATTACATACACAAAACATAAGCATAAGAGGAGAAGCTAAAGAATAATGCCATGAAATGAACTATCGTATTTGACTATGAAATGAATATAAAGAAAATTCATGCTAAATGTTACCATACAAAAAATTACACCCAGAAAGATGCAGAGAGATACACAATTCATTATACATCTTGCTGTCCTGTGGTTTTTTAGCATCTCTTCTGTCTGTTCTCCCTCTCTGTCAACTTTTTTCCAGCTGATGAGAAAAATATTTCTAAAAAGTAATGAACATGATGATTAATGTGTCTAATGCAATACACCTGTCTCAAAAACTACTTGCAAGGATTTTGACTTGCTACTAATTATTGAATGTTTGAGAAAAATGAGCAGATTTCTCCCAAATTAATAGTGAAAGTAAAGTGGAAAAAACACTTGGAATGCATGTATATCTGTAAAAGTGTGTATGGTGGTGTGTGTTCTCAGTGTCCTTCTCAGATCTCTCCCATTTAAATTAAATGCATTTTGATGCAAAGTTTTAAAGTAGCTTTATTTTATGATATAGTGCATCTATTGGCTTTTCTTCGGTAAGACAACTATATAAATTATAGGATAAAAGCTCTGTATTCTGTATGCAAAAATTAAGGAAATTATATGTCATAAAGTTAAATCAGTGTTTTGGGCAATTTTAATTTAACTTTACAGAATACGCTTGCAATGAACTGAATTTCAAATGCTGAAAAGACTACAAAAAGAAAAATTTATCACTTAAACGAGACTCCAGGTGAACAAGATGGCCAACGAATCCATACCCATACCTTCTATTGATACAGTTACGGAGGGCCTCTGTCCAGAGAGAATTCTTGACTTGCTGCAAAGTCGCCAAAAGACGGAGAGGGAACATGGGCTACAAATTGTGCAGAACTTGTTGAAAATGTCTACAGAAGAGTGCCAGTCTCATGATCCAGCCTTAGTTGAGCACTGTTCCAAGGCTTTAGCAGATATTCAAGAGTTAATTGTTCATATTCTTGAAAATGTTGCACCAACTGAGGATGAAATATCTTATCATCATGATGAAAATGGATCGGCAGATGTTGAAACGGGCACTAATGGAGAGTCAGAGTGGGAAACAAAACATGGTTGCTTATCCGCTTCCTTAACAATTATACTCAGAACAGCCAATTCTACTACAGAGGCGTCTCGCCAATTTTTAAATAGTTTACAGCAGCTAACTTTGAGACTGATATGTGATCAAGATGTCAGAGTGAGACTTTTAGCAGGTTAGCCTTACTGATTTGCATGGATCAATAAATACTTTAAATGTTACTTTTGAAAAACAAGTTTTTAAAATCCCGTAATTTATTCATATATGTACATAGGTGATATAATTGGAGCTCTAACCAAGCGCTTGGGACCAACAGTTTATGAAAGCTGCCGCGAAGTTATCAAAACCTTAATGGACGCGGAGCTTAAATCCGTTCTAAGCGCTGGAGAAGATTTAGACTCCAAACATAAAATGGAGACTGATGATGAAGAACCACTTTCGGTTCCACCCATACCTACATTTGGAAATCATGGCAATTCTAGCAGCAGTTTTCCACCATCTTCGTTTGATAAGATTACTGTGTTTGAAGCGTCACCAAAAGGCGTTCGCTCTTCTAAACTGGAGACCATTTTGAAATGTCTTATTAACGTTGTGAATGCACTTGGTGCACAATTTAAGACATACGTAGATGAGGAATACGTGGGTACAATTTTGAATACTTTACAACATCCAAATCGATTTGTCAGGGAAGCTGGATTTTTATTGTGTTCAGTGTTGCTAGACTCAGGTAAAATGTTTACACGCGCACAGCGCACATACCTATACGATGTGATTGCACTATTTATACCTTAATTTTTCAAGCAATCCCAATAGTACCAAGCTAATTTTTAGTCTTAATTTTCTAGGTTGTGTAGATTACGATATTTATGGGATGACATTTGCTGATAAACTTAGCAGTGGCTTGTCTGATCTATGTAGCCAAACTAGGTTAGCTAACCCTCTTACAATTCACTCGATTCACTTAATTTTAGTTTCATAATTAAGATTTATTAAAATAACATATTTGTTTCAATTTTTACAGGATTGCAGCTGCGATTGCAACTCGAAAACACATTCTAGGTGTTCATATATCCAAAAGAGAGCAGTACTTTGATGTTATACTGCCAAGACTGTGCTTGTGTCGCTATTTTATGGCTGACACAAAATTTTTACTGTACTCTCAAGAATCTTGGAGACTGATTGTCAATACAGATGGACCTCAGTTGGTTGAGAAATATATAGATAAAGTGGTTAGTAATTTTCATTTTGTATGAAATAGAAAGTATTTTTAACCGGAATAGCATAGCATAATGATATGATGTGTTCACTTATATATTTTCTTAATCAGGTAAACTATTACATTGAAGCCACTGGATCTGAGAATCATGCTGTTAGGGAGGCAGCATGTGCATGCATTGCGGAGTTATCACGAAAAATAAATCCAGTCCTTGTAAAGCCATATATTCCTGTACTTTTGGAAGCCTTGAAGCGATCATTTCACGATGAGCGCTGGCATGTTCGAGACTGTAAGTTTTAATACGTGAATAAAAATTAAAGCAATTTCAAATGTTGTGTGCTGAAAATAATATATTTTATTGGTTTCAGCTGCATGTTTGGGATGTGGAAACTTCATCATGAACTTTCCAATGGAATGCAAACCAGAGACAGATAATTTGTTAGCGTTGTTCTATGAAAATCTTGGATTTCCTATATCAGTTGTTCGTCAAGGAGCAGCAGCTTCAATTGCAAATACAATTAGAGCGTATGGTCCTGATATTATTCCTGGGGTTATTGAGAGAATTGTATTTGGCCTTGATGGTGTTATTAGACAGCTTCCAGATTCCTGCTGTGGACAGCTTTCTTCATTAACTATAAGCCCAGAAACGGTATGAAATTAATTCTTAAGTGGAATGGTTACTGCATAGCGCAATAATATGGGGCAAAGTGACATTCAACATGATTTTTAAATCCTTTGCAGCGATATTCGTACCCTCCAGGGCCATGGGCTCAGTTTATTCCATACGCAAGACCGTCTCAACCATGGGAATTCGGTGACGGGTACGTTTTAAAGTTATATTTTTGTTAACTGACGTGAGTGAATAATGAGATAAAAATCCAAATAAAGATATTTTTTCATTACGCAGGTGTCTGTATTTGGTTGGCGATATATCACCGATTCCGGAATGTCAGTCTCACTTATCCCCGCTCATTCCCCAAGTTGTTAAAGCTTGTCAAGTTAGGTCGTACTCCCAGCATTTGGCCTTCCTAGAAACCATGTGCAAAATTGTGCCTCCTCTTGCGAAGGGGATTGGGAAGAAGCCGTTCAAAGAGTTCCTTGCCATGTTTTTCGAGCCTATATTTTACAGTATTGTAAGTTGAACATTTGAATTGATTATTCGTTCGGGTTTACTGACTGGTGAGCCATTTAAGCATTTATCTATAATTTTGGGGAAATTACTCTAGGAATCTGAAAATCCACAAACAGCAGCTGCGGGGAAACTTTGCCTTCAGCAATTAGCAATGATGTTTGGACCTAACATTTTGAAGTCTCGCATCGATCAGTTTGACTCGAGGTAGAGGAAGTGTGTTTATGTCAATTTGCAACATGCGTTTTGTAATTGATTTTGAAGCTAACTAATATTTTTTGTTGTGAATGATTAGATTCGTCCATTATGTGGAAGGATGCTAGAGCCACACGCTACGATTGTCTCAAAAGATACCAGTTATGCATATGAATGATGATTGGATGGTGAAAATGGTGAATAAGTAATGGAAATAATTTGGTCTGACTGCAGCGTTCTCAAATTAAAAAGCAATGCGTTGTTAAATGTAGCTTTAAAATGAAAGCTTTATTTGCAATCCGTATAAGTATTTACACTAGTTGTACTTTTATTTGCGAAGACTTAAAGCACTAGTCGTTAATTTCATATAAAGTAGTTTTTGAGGAACAAGTACATAAAACAAATCAACATTTAAATATGTTGACATAATTTAAAAAATGCTAGCTCAGGTTTTAACACCAAGAAACTTGTATAAGACAATTTTTGGTACCACTGCCTAATCTAAATATAATTAGTTTTAAAGAAAGTTATCACCTGATCCCATTCAATCGACGTAATATTTGGTGGACACGGGATATCTTTTAGTTCCATACCTTGTTGATTATCTATCTTTGGTTTACGCTGAAATTATTTACAAAATACATTTAAAATGTTAACGTGTATGCCTTATACTTGACATGGAAAATTGGAATGTTCATATTAATTTGCAATAAACTTACTGCTAAAAGTAATGCTGTTTTAATCGTTAAAAACTGTGCTGGGGTAATTGTAGTTTTCAAACAAAACTGAAAATAAAGACATCAATCATATCATTTACTTTCTATGTGTGTATTTCATATCCGCCTCAGATATATATAAAATGAGGATTTATTTACTTGTAACTCCTTCTCTGTCAGCAAATCGGAACTTGGAGCATATTCAGCAGTATATAGGTCTGCCGAAGCCCTTAGTTTTTCTATTAGTTGGGATGAGTTTTCTTTGACTGCCTGTTGATGCGTTTCCACTATTCTCGGCTCTTCCAGCAGATCCTGTGGCAATGAAACACGACCCGATTCGTTTAATACCATGTAATTTTTTAAGCTGGAGTCGTCGTTGGAGAACAGCGGCTGTGTGAGATTTTGGCCGGCAGAGGGGCTTTCGCCTGCGTTTTCGACGCTTCCGACGCTGCTCGCTGAGACTGTTGGTTTTGGCGAGTTTTGTGGAATTCTGTAATGAACAAATTAGTTAATACTAAATTCACTGACTAATTTATAGACCTGAATTACTTGCTATTAAGAAAGAATAACTTACGCTTGTTGCAGTTGACGAACTAGCAGTGGCGCGACGAGACTTTCTGCTAACAGTGCTCCTTTCTTGTTGCAACTTCTACCCTAGAACAAGACGCAAACAAAAATACAAAGAAAAATAAGCAAAATTGATTAATCCTCTATCAAAATTAAAACTGTAAAGATGTCACTATGAAATGAAATGAACCGCACCTCTTGGTCATCTCCTTCTGGAATAGTTTCCAAGCTTCTTTTCCCCTTCACAAAAGGAGTTGCATTGCCTTTCAACCTTTCATACTCAGCACACTCTTCCGGTCTCTTGATTCCAGCACGCCTGTACTTGTACAGTTCTGAGAGACGGAATTTTAATTCCTTTTCTTTAACAAGATTACGAATGAGATTGTCGTGTTCCTTGCTATTAAGAAACTGTGCAAAGGGACGAAGTTTTTCCTGCAGGTTTCTGTAAATTGACATAAGTATATGATAACGGTTAGTAATTAGAATTAGTATAGCTAATTGATAGAAATACTTGTAAGTAAGCAACACTTACTTTTCATACGCTGCGAATTGCCCTTTGGCTCCCGATGCTTCAGTAGATGTCCCACCATTACCCTTTGCTTTATCCTTCTTGAAAAAATTTGAAACCAACTGATAGTCTCTGATCATCCTTTTACGTCGTGCTCGTTCACGTAGGCGTCTCGAATACATATCCACTAAAGCCAGTTTCATACCTACAAAATGAAACAAAAGAATTCATAACTTTTGGGAGAAAGCATTGCTTTGATTTTGATTTAATAAATGATTTGCAAAGTGTGCAGTGGACATACCAACTTCTAACTCATCATCTTCGGACGTAAATGTTAACTGCGAAACCAGTTTTTCGGCTTCATTGTCAAATTCCTATAAAACACAAAATGCCGTGATGTAAAAAAGCGACAACCTATCATTTGGAAATATCATATAATATTTAATTGCTCTTACTTTCTCATAGTCATCCCGATATGGCATGTACCCCAACTGTAGCATTTCTTCTGGAGTGATCTCCAACGGAGGGAGACGTTGTGTCAAGCTTGGGGACAATGGTCCTTCATCTGATGGAATGGTATGGTCAACTGGTTTCTGGATTTCATTGTTGCAAATGTTGTGGTTAGCTTCGTTTGGTCCACTGGTGGACCAAGTTAACTGTCCAAGAGGTCCTTCAACATATCTTTCCACATAATGTGCCTTCGACTCTGTTGCAAAAAGGTAACCGAATTCATTATACAAAAACTTGTAACGCCAATCTTATATGCATGCATTTTTATATACTTGTATACAAGTTTCTTCATATTTACCTGTCGATCCTTTCGACTCTACATGTTTGCTAATATCCTGCCAATTTCCAAAGCCAAATTGCTCTATAGCATCCAAGAGGCGGATTTCCTCCCGAGCTGACCATTTGGAACTTGAAGCGTCAGTCTCGCTGCTAGCTTTGCTGGTACTAGGAACAGATTCAGCATCCGGCGCACTTTGACTCGGTCCTGGTCCTGGTCCACTCGAAGTTTCCGTTTTACTGGCTGAACTTTCAGTAGGAATTAGACTCAGCGTTAGACTTCCGGAGTCCTATAATTCAATACAAATCGAATGTTCAAAGTTCAAATATTGCTATTCCATAAAAAAAGTGATTGGGAAGTGTCTCTTTAATGCATGTAAAAAACCTCTTCATATAAAATATGTATTTACGTACAAAAAATCGGTACTTGTGATCAGACTTGTGTTGGCCAATCTCCGCTCCCAGTTCAAAACACTGTTGTGCGAAAACAAAGAAAAACTCAATTAATCTCAGTTTACAATTTTAAATTTCATGAAAGATACAATAAGACCATTGCTGCTGATATTTTTGAGATATCTCACCTCAACACAAAGCCTGAAGTTTCCATTATGACATTCCACGCATTCAATGCCTAAACTCGATATCTCTTGCTGACAATACGTGCATTGAGATCTCGTAAAAAGTTCCTCGTGAAACAGCATTTTGACATCTGATTTTGTGGTAACAGGTCCCGTTTTAGCTTTTTTAAATGATCAGTTATGTAACTAATCTAATCACTAACTGAATTATTACATTTCACAGTGCAGTGTTTTTGCTGCACACCATATGATTCAATCAGTTACTACTAAAGTACAAGTGATAACTTGGTCGCTATTTACCAGCCAAAGAGCTAGTTTGCTTGTTGTAGTGGTGGATCGTTGTCAATGTCAAATTTGAGAGAGAATGCACACGATGCATTGGCCTATTATCGTAAATTTCAGAGATGCGAAATTGCGAGCATATAATCGCTAATTGGTTATCTGGAAATTTCAAAGAATTTTTGCAACTTTTTAAATTATGCATGAAACTGTAGATCAAAATTTTGATTTCGAGGTCTCTACTCTAGCCTGCCTGTTTGTTGTGGAAATATTTTCCCTCTGATGCAAAAATAATCAATGCAACCTAGATTAAGCCCTTCTTATACTACACACGGATGTGTAAACCTAGCTGATACTGTATTTTTCAAGCACTTCGAACAAAAACTTTGTATGTTTTATAAAGTTGATGATTATTTACTTAAAAACCTTAAAAATGCTACACTATAGTGTCAACGCCAACTCTAATACTATAAAATACGTTAATTAAAAAATTCTTAGTCGAGTTAGAAAAATCTGGTCCTAAAGAATTATATCTCGATCCAGAATTTAGTTAATACAAAACTACGAAGCAAAAGACAGACAGACGAGCAAATACCTGGCGTATGTATAGAAAGATGATATTATGTTCGCTCAAAGACAAACAACCCTACTGACAGTGAATGCGATTAGATTAGTGTTATATGTTGAGTATTATACTGTGGTAAATGTACATATACTTTGTGTATGTATTAATGGATATGTGCTATGTACGCATCTTGTGTGTGCTTACTGTGCACAGTGCACAATATCTTTCGAACAAAAAGAATGCCCAAATCTCTCGTTTACTTCTTTTGCGTGCCATCACATAATACTTTACTTCACTTTTTACGACTTGTTACGCTTACCCCGTTCGCGTTCGTTCACTACTGGAAAGGTTCTCTCTTCTTACTTACAATTCTATTTCTGTAGATTTCTTGTTGTGAAAAAGTAAGCATAAGCATCTCATCTCTGCGCTCTGCACAACTTGTACATATATACATACAAACTCTTCTTGCAATTCGCAAATCTTGCTAGTGAACTGCATTTTTTAGCAACTTTTAAAAGAATAGATCATCTCTCATCTTTATTGTACCTTTCTCTTCTTTTAATCATTGTCATTCGCCTCTACATACCAGTCTGTGTGCTTATGCATGTATGTACGTATAATGGTAGTTTCTATTTTATGTTTTCTTTGTCTCATGTTTGACGCGGAAAAGGTGAACAGATATGTTCTGTATTATTCTGCATAATATCTAAGGAGTATGGAGTCGAGACCAGAAAAATTTTATGGCAATTTTATGGCATGGGGGTGGTGGGGATAGCGAATTGCTGGGGGAAATCAAAGTACTTCAGACAATAACGGGGGGATTGTAAGCTTCTAGATTATATTATTTTATCCGTATTTTTATGACGACGCGTCGTTGGCGTGCTTGGTTTTACAAATTGTACACGTACACCCTTTCTACCCCTTATTTTTAGCAAAGTATTCTGGTCTGATCCATTCCCATTCACCATTCCATGAGATTAAAACCAGCTATGTATGTTTGGTTTAACTTTTGACGTCTAACTTGCAATTTGTTGGATAAAGAACTCCACACAAGCTACACAAACTGCGACTATTCGTATTACTAATAGCTCGAATTTATAATTTGTCAGTTTATTTCTTTACTTTAAAACAAATGCCATATACGTCACGTACTTGTACAAAAGTATCAGTGCTATACACGCATATCATCCAGTTTTTGCTTTACTTGCAATAAAAGCGATACTTACGATTACTGTCTGTAGTTTGTTTATACTGTGAATGGCGGAGTTGTACATTTAAAACTCAAGTTCATCTTCCATGTAAAATATTCAGAATGTCTGCCAAAATTATAAAAATTTCACTGTCATGATTCTACGCTAAATAGGCAAGCTAGACAACTACAAATTAAATAAATATTACTTCTCACTAAATTTGCAGAATGTGGACGTATGGAATGCAAAAACAAAGGTGAAAGGCATTGAAAGTCTTTCAGGAACAATTGAAAGGCTCAATTTCTAAAAATGTGAACAATTCTGTTAGTATTTCCTCCATCCGTCTTTTCTTTTTAATTCTGTTCCTTAACTTGCAGCATACCTGCGTTGTAAAATTACATTATGTTATGAATGATCGTTTATCTAGCATTAAAAATGAAGCATCAAAGCAAAGCCTTAAAATTCATACGTTTCCTTTTTTTCGCTTCCTCTGGATTCGCTTTTCTACATTTTTGCTTTACTATACCACAGCAAATTGTTGGGTTCTTCTCTTCTATTACGGGCTACGGAAAACATGTTGGGCATTTTCCTGATGTATGTACTGATGTACTTTTTTGTACTATAAGTATTATAATTATAAGAATTCAATATTGATACATGAAATTCTCAGTTTTTTTCCTTTTCCTCCAGCAGTGTACCGAGTGCCGAGGCCGACATTCGAGATGCTATAAAAGGTATACAAGACTTAGCAGTTTTGCTTACTGCGTATAATTTGATTTGCGCTTGTGCATTGGTGTATAAAAATGGGGTATAAATGTCTCCTTTATTTTTTCAAAGTTTTGAAAGCCATTTTTCTCTTCTGGGTTTGGGATGAAACAATGAATGAAACAGATTTTTGTAACTTCTCTAAAATTGCAAAGTATAGTGGTGGAGTAATCAGCAAAAGAGGACAAAATGTTCACCAGTGATTTGATTTTTCTTTCCCGATCATTCTTACTTATCCTTATCCTCTCACACATCATACCATACCACTATTGCCACAAGATGATAACCTTTTGTAGACATTGGGCAACATCTATGAATATCAAACTTAACTGTAAACCAAAGAAATGACATGCAAACATTCCAACCAAATGTGTTGTTATTGTAAAATTAACATAGTTGTAAGTTAGAACTGGTAGTCACAATGAGCACGGCAAACAAATACTTTGTTTTACAGAGAAGCTTTACTTTCATGCATAGAATACATACTCCATTTTCCAATAAGACTTTGATCGTTTGATGTGGTAGTGGTTTCATCATTGCAAGTAATAAAGATATCTGTACTATAAAACCATGTTTGGTTTTCTAGACGTGGTTAGTAAAAGAAAAGTTAGACACTAAACTAAAAAAGCTTTTTTTACTATGAATGAAGTCAAGCTTAACGGCTCCTGTCATACGACTTATATACATAAACAGTGAAAATGGGAAACTACACATGCACGTGTGATACCGTGATATTTTGACCTGAATAAAAATGCTCAAAAAATGTAGTGCATAACAATCAAGTAACTGAACCAGATCCTTTAAATTATCCAGCAAAGAGTCATACAAACTGTATACATTTAAACTATGCACACAAGTGATATTAAAACAGGTGAAAATGAACATTATATTTTACAAAATGCATAATGGAATGAGATGCAATTAAAGTAATTGGTTTAGATAAATAAAATAAAATTCTTAATGGTCAGTTCCGAGAAACAGCGCAGCGTTCGGTTTATTTAATTTTTCAACAGTTATAGTTATATAAACAAAATTACAAACTAAATTACAATTACAAACTATGTATACTTACACCGGTAGGCTTATCGATCAAACCATATTTAATTTTCATCGGTTACATAAGCAAAAGTAAAATAAAAAACTTTTCTTACACCGCACCGGTAAGCTTATCGATAAATCCATAATAAGACTAATGTAAATAACAAATAGTACAGTTATTTTACATAAAATTACACAACAACAACTTCTTCTTCATTATAGACAACATTATTGTTAAAATCACTAACGTAGTTAGACATGTTATCCGCAAGATATTGATCTCGATAACGCTCAACAACAGCCGTAATGATATCCTGAATAACTTGAGGATCTCTGATGCGCTGACGACCCTGCTGGCGAATGCGCCGTTGTGTGCACCGACGATTGTAGTTACTTCGCCATGAATGATCCAAATCACTAGCTCGACCATAAGGAACACGTCGCGCATTTGTAGGTCGACGACCACGGCGAACCTTTGGGGACGCAGGAGAAGGAGATCTCTCATCCAGCATAGCACTTTCTCCCTCGTTCTCATCTAGCTCAGCATAAACTGGCCCATTGGAACCAGAATTCCGACTTCTAAAGTAAGGCATGGGGGCTTCGCGTGGTGGAGTACCATCGTTAACAACGTCAACAAATTCATGACTTTCTTCCTCCTCTGACTCGGTGTCGGAAGGCTGAATGATCTCTGAGGAATTTTAAAGAAAAAGGTTTGGAATAAATACTTTATGATTTGGCATGAAATTATCATTTTGTATTTCTAGATCATTCATGATTGTTTCAGAAACGAGCTTACTTGACATGGGGTACACCCCAATTGCAACTAAGTAGAAAAGCTTGTTTTTCCCTGACTGATCCTCAAATGGGCTCTTAGTGCTCTCCACCGTACGTGGCCAAACAAATTTGCCGAGCTTAGATTTGGATTTTCGGCCTAAAAAGAAAGTGTAAGTACCCAACGATTATCATCAATGAATTATGATGCCAAATTAACACTAAAAAATTATACAACTGAACATGCTACACATGATTCATCATTCATTCTGACTAATCATTATAAATACATGGGGCGATGAGAAAAAGAAATTAACTACTAACCTAATTTTCCACTTTTAGCATCCTGGAACTTAATACGCAATGACTTTTTCTGATTAAGGCCATTAACGCCATCATTAGTAACAGTGATAGATGATGATGTCGAAGGCTGCGGTTGCGCCAATGCGGCTTCAGCCTCAAGAATTTGTTGACGAGTGCGTCTTGTTCGCTTACCACCGTTCGGGCGTCCCTTTTCCTCTTCCATTTTGTATTCAACTTTTATTTTACAAAATATAAATTGTATAAGTTAAAATTCAATTTTGATCTTTTAGACAGTGTTGCGCTGCCCGGTACAGTTTCCACTTGTGCTCAAAAAAGCACAAAACTCATGCAAAATGACAAGTACTCACCTAAATAAAGAAGAATTACGTATTACAAAAAGGGTGTACAGTGCTACTCATAAACACACACAATAGCTGGCCTTTGCCTTTGGATGACGATAACGGCTGAATTCGGTAGCAACTTTAATGGTCAATTGGTGAAGATTTTTAATAGTACGTCAAGTTTAATTGATAACAGGGCTGACTGTGGCAGATGTGAGTTAATTGAATAATGTTCCAAACTCTTCAGTCCAAATCTTTAAAAGTTCACCCAGAGAATACCCAAGTCTTGATTATCAAAAGTTCAATTCTGAGAAGTATACAAAGAAGAATACACCTTTAAGTAGCCAGTAAAAACATTAAATACCAGCTTATTTAGGTTAGACCATAAAGAACATGAATGTTGTTTTGTTTATACTTCAAAAGACCATATTACAATCACGGTAAAAAACGACACAAGAGTATGTTTTACAGATGATACTAGTTATTAGTCAACATCACATTTCCTTACTGTTATAGATAATGAATGGTAAAATGACTGTTAAAAGGCTAAGGTTTAGACAAAATGTAATGTGCAGTGCAAGTGCAACTCAAAAAAGTACTAAACATACAAAAAATACGATCAAGTAATGATTGTATACCAATAAAACTTTCCATACAACAATCGTCGTGAGCGTCTTGTTCTGTGTACTAGCACACTTTTACCTTTTGTAATTCTCTACACGCCGCACTCAATTTCGTGTGTTATGCTGGATTTCCTAGTGTCCACTTAGTAACCATACAAGATCACACACTGATTAGTTACGAAATTGACTGACCTGTACCTGTACCCCCTGCCACCTATACCACACTCACCGTGTGAAAAAACGACTACAAAGGCTTGCGTTATATCATCCAGCAAAATGAAATGTGCTGAATCAGCACTGCTGATGATGAAAATGTTTAACTATGACACGTACAGGTAAACTTTCTGCTGTATAGATTAATAAAAATATGAAATGTTCTCTGTCTGTGCAGATAACTATGAAAATTACTGCCTTGAATACTGAATTTAAATGTAGAAAAAATGAATATTTTTTAGTTTTCGTTTTTATGCTCCTCACATTGAAGATTTTTGTAAACTAATCTACAGGACATTCCAAATCATCTGCTGATTGGGTTAAGTGGACGTATGGCCCAATGTAATATAAAATGTTAGGTGATATACCATAATTTATAATTACTAAATAAAATAGATGATTATACGATTAACGGATGCGTTTAGTGTAATTTAAGGAATTAGGTGATAAGTTTTTTTTTAGTTTTCGAATGCAGGTGGATTGGATGTATGTATGTAGATGTAGGTATGCATTGTGTAATAATAACAAAGAAAAATCTTACCTAGTTATGATCTAGAAGTCACTACAGAAGGGCTGTCTTTATAAAGTAGTCGTGACCCCACCAGCCAGTAGTCACCCAAATGTAGTTAGTTTTGTACTATTAAAAAATAAATGTTTACATGTTAAAAATTGACTATGACAAAAGAAAAGTCTGGTGGCACTTCAGAGATAAGTAGGCATTAAAATATATGCTGCATGTTAACTTCTCACCTTAATTTAATCGTTCAATCACTTATTACAAGATACAGCATCACTGCTCGTCAGTCAAAACAAAAGTTTTTTATACAAAATTTTTCAATGGTGAACTTTGTGTAAAATTGGAAAAAACGTGTCTTTCTTCTTTCTCGAGTCCCCACTTTTTTCACTACGCACGGTTCTTTGTACAGTATAAAAAGCGCAAGCGCAACAAACACATCAGTTCCAGAAAAATAAAGAGAAACAAGAGGTGTTGTATACAAGATGAATTAGAAGTGGATCGCTAGCATTTTGTATGGCCTGTCCTGTCGTACTTGCGTATTAGCATGTCGTCGTCCTACAGCATATATCAAAGTGCAGACAGAAGTGATTAAAGTGTGTGAAACCAATAATTTTACATATTTGCATTGTATGTGTACACTTCTCTATTGTCTGTTAAGTGAGTAGAGAGAGTGATGTAGTCCGACGTTTTTAATTTTTAGAAAAAGTTACTAAGCAACATTACACAAAATGTTTACGTTCAGTTCAGTATGCACATGAAATGTCGCATCGTTGTCTTTTGGTCAATGCAAATAAGCCATGCTTCCATGCTTTATTGAATTCGTAATAAGATCACAATATAATGAATAGTTTTAACTTAACCGACGTTTTTGTACACAAAAAGGATAAAGGTATGTTCCCGAGCAAATTGATCTTTTTGCTGTGTCCTTAAAGTGTAGTTACGCATCCATGAATGTCAGCACTGCTTTATCTGTTAATTAATCACAAATCAATGATAATGATGAATGATTTAAAGTTTCC
This sequence comes from Entomobrya multifasciata, assembly GCA_034693345.1. Classification (NCBI taxonomy): domain Eukaryota; kingdom Metazoa; phylum Arthropoda; class Collembola; order Entomobryomorpha; family Entomobryidae; genus Entomobrya; species Entomobrya multifasciata. The sequence goes on along the minus strand of JAQFXM010003341.1, from coordinate 5,415 downwards.
AAGTTCTGCTTTCACCCACGCATTATTACGTTCACAAATTGAGAATCACAACACAGCATAGCACACACACTTGTAACATTATATTAGGTATGTATAAAAATGTATACATATGCGATAATCCCACTAAGATTATAGTTTCTTTCAATACTTATGTTAACGTTGTTCTATAAATCAAGATTTGATCAGGCAATAAGTTACAAGTTTATAAATTACCCAAAAGTTGCATTAGATGAACCCTTTCCTCTGAATTGCTTGCATATGCCTCTAGGAGAATATAGTACTGAAACATGGTATCCCTTGGCCAAAAGACTGGTGACATTTTATTGCCTAATGATTTTATGAGCTCAAGGCTGTGAAAAACTTCAGCCTCCCAATCCACTAAAATGTCATCAGACAGGATGCCTTCATTTTCCCTATAAAAACATGTATATTTGGCAAAAATAGGAATTACAACGGAATGAATTACATGCATGAATACAAGGATAACAATGAGTCTTGCTTGTTTGAGTCTTACAACTGATCCAATATAAAAATGTCTAGATTATCTGCGTTATTTTTGGCGTCATTTTCTCCAGCCTCAATGATTGACTGACGAATATTTTGAAAGTTATTCACCATCACACCCACAAAGATATTTCGGAATATGAAGGAACCGAGTAAAATCCAAGTGAGAACATACAGACACGAGGTGAAATAGCCCATGACCCTAGCAGTCTCTTCTATCAAGTCAAAGTACTGATCCATGGTAAAAACTTGAAATAATGTGACAAATGCGTTGTGGAGATTCTGTAAAAATGAGGGGTCAAAAACGAAAGATTGATGCATGCATATTTCCAGTTGAATATATTATTAAAAACCATTTTAAAATTATAACAGTTTAAATTTCATTACGGCAAATGCAGTTCTATAGCGCAAATTTGGCAGGTGAGAGTGAGTATATCGGTCAAACACTTGGATCCCAACGATAGCAAAAATGTAGAAAAAAATTAACATCAATGCGGTAATATAAATCATCGCAGTGAAAGTTTTGACTACAGCGCCCCAAATAAGTTGAACTTTGTGAATTCTTGTCACGACATTCAATGACCTAAAGATCCTGATAATTCGCAAATATTTGACTGCTGTGAGTACTTGCTCCAGCTCTTCTTGGTCCTTGTCGGGATACCAGAGATCCAAAACTGGGGCGGCGAGAGACTAAAAAAGCAAAATCATTGCATTGGCGCATTGTCACTGTTGTCAATATATTGATGCTAATAGAAGTAATTTATTAATATAATTATGTGTAGAAGAGATTTTACAGTTGAAGTAATCAGAAAATCGAAAATGTTCCACCCTTCACTCCAAAAGTTTCCGAAGTCGTCTAAAAACTTTAAAGCAATTTCTGCTACGAACAGGCAAAGAAAAAAGAAATCTAGCGCTTCCAAAACTTTTCTTATATTTTGTTTCCCTTCTTCATTTCCGATTTCTGCAATTTATGACATGATACTGTAAAAGTCTTTAAATGCGTTCGATTTAAAGTACCATGCATGCAAGTAAAATAGTCATGTGTAATACGTACCTTGATCAATAGCAATTGTTACAGAATTGACTATGATCACTACTACCATCAAAACAGAGTAAAATGTTGTGTGTAACAACCAATGAGCCCAAATCGGCAGTAATGGCCATACTGAAGTACGTGCCTGGAAATTTAGACTTCTTATATCAGGATTTACATTGGGATTATTGAAAATCTGAAAATTACGTTTATAAAATTCACAAATTAATGTAAGCCTTTTATGACGTATGCATTTAACCTTGAACATAGCTATATGTCTGGATGTAGTTTGATTGCACCCTGGATGGTGATCGATATGTAAAATGATCAAATTCTATTAAGCCGTGAGGATACGCTAGCGTTGCTTTTCTGAATGATTCCTTGTCTAAAATAAGTTTTGCATGGGTTATTACATCGCTCATCTCGCAAACTATGATATCGTGGGAAATGCATTACTTGTGACATCAGCATAATTGAATGAAGGAGGCTCAAAATGGTTAGATTTCCATCTTGCTGCTTCAAGAAAGTCAAAATCCTCCATTAGCATTTGATGAAAAAGCTCAGCCCGTAGAAAAGAGAACTCTTCTCTGTGCTTTCTTGGAAGCTTTAAAGTGGGCTGGTCGTCGCCTGCTACAGCCATTTTGTTTACTACAACTACAACTCTTTTATCGCACGAATTTTATTCACAATTCAAAACATTTCACGAATTTAGTTTTTGATTTTGACAAGTAGAATTATAGCCCACTATTGATTGAGACTATCGTTTAACCCAATTCAATGTTACACACCAATATCTGTAATGTTAATTCGATATCTTTATACAAGCTGAGGTGCCTTAATTTTCTATTAAACGCTTTAAACATGCCAGTTGCTATGTACTAATGTGGAATGCAATGAACTTAACGTCTAGATTCTAGACGATTTCTTGAGAGAGAGAGAGAGGGGCTGGGCCATGCGAGAAATAAGAAAGTACTAATATTTGCAGCCAGTAAGCATACTTTCACTTTCGAAAGAAAATAAATAATTTTCAATGATCTCTAGATTCAATTCAATTTTGTGTGGGCATACACATTTAGTTGCATTAAGTTCAATAAATTTACAGGGTTTCATTTAAAAAAGAACTCGAAGGACAAATACAATTTTGAGGTATGGATTCCTCTCCTGGCTTGAGACAACCACCATGAGCACGCCTCGTTACTTGCAACTGAATGGTAATTATGGAATAAGTCACAATCACACCAAAAATCTAAAAATTAACAAACAAATTCCTTTAAAAATACATCATATATATCATGCAATGCAAGTGCAATACATGCATATTTAAATATGATTCACATACTGTTCCTAAAAATCTGTATGTGATTACAAAAAACGCACATCCTTTCAATGCGATCTGGTTGGAGTGCAAATCCATAAGAAGCGAAGACACAGTTTTAGAAGAAATCGCATCTGAATTTTCTAGTGATGAAATCCAGCAGTAAAACTCAATTCCCTGTTTTACAAAATTGATATTGTGAAATTGTGAATACAAAGGAATTGTTTATAAAATGCATCTTTGATCAAGGTACCTTTTTATTTATATCAGCAGCCAAGGAAAGTGCCAAGAAGAATATAAAAAAGAATGCGTACACACGTATCAACGTAACAGGATGGACATTACTTTCAAATATAGACATTCCAATCCACGCAGCGTAATAAGGTAATGAAACAGAAACGCAAGCGCATATTAAGATTCCCATTGCTCGATTCAAGTTCTTGATAAACTTTCTCAGTCGTGTATACTTTTGTAAAATCTGATGTAAAATACTTAAAAATCAAATTTAAACTAATAATCATTACTATAATTCTTCAATTAGTTAAATTACCCTTTGCACTGCAACAGGAGAACCCATTGAATTTTTACAAAATTTGCTAAATTCTCGCATGATTCGTCTTACGCATAGAGGTACAAGCAATACAAACAAATCAAGATAGGGCACAAGTACAACAGAAGGAATTAAAATCAACATTTGCAGATATGTGAAGAAAGGTACAAAAAATTTGGTGATTGCTGTTTGTTCAATCATTCCTACAAAAAGTAGTTCAGATCGTTGTTGGAGATCATTGTAGAAATAGTTCCACCCTTTGTTATACAAGTTCGTCACCAAATATGAATCGGTCATTCCCATTATTATGGCAGTAACACCAGTTACGAAAGCCAGAAAATTAATCTATAATTAATTATTCACATCAAAAGGAAACAGTTAGCAAGATGGTTAAAATCCGATTTAGATTAGCAGTACGTACATTCAGATTCGAAAAGTCAAAATACCCTAAAAACAGTTGTATTATGTTTTTTATTTTGATCGTAAAAGTTCAGTTTTTGCATATGATCGAATACCAAGCGAAATGCGTCTTGTTTTAGCCAAAATGTTAAATTGAAAGATACATGATAACCAGTATAGCCCACATAGCAAAAGGAATTAAAATAGCTCATTTGATCTTGACTATGCATTCTGCGAGAACTCCACCAGAGAAGGGACAAGTACTGGAACAGAATTGACAAGTGGACGATGGCACAAAGAATCTAGGAAAAAATACCGTATTATAAAATTACTAGATGCAGGGACTAACGATAAGAGATGTATACATACGCATAAATATATATGATTAAAATATATTATGTACGTAAAAAAGCGAAGTATCTTATCGAATATTACCTTCTGTGTCGAATTGACTTGTATTTCTGTTCTTCCATACTCGAGATTTTTCCTAAGGCGGAAAGGGACAAGTAGAAAGTAGTACCCGAAGTTTAGATACAACCTCCAAAAATCAATGAAAGGAATGGAGTCGGGGATATCAAGGATAACTTCGTCAAGAGATTGCTTTTCAGGGAGCATTTTAAAGATTTTAATACTGATGTACTTAGCGATAAAATGCAAATTAGCGTTTAATTTATGGTAAGGAATAAAAAAATGTTTTATTGTTAGTCTTGTTCAATCAGCTCAACACTACCATTTTTCTAAAAGTGTATCAATATCAATACTAAACGGTCCAATATCAAAGATAGAATGTCATTAATTTAGCGTATTTAACTGGCCATGTTTGGATTAGTATTTCGCGTTCGAATCATGCCTAGAGCAGGTGAAAAATATTAAAGATAACCAAAACAAGTAGATTGGAAGTTTAACAAGTATAAGCACTTTTACATCGTATTTTAGACCTTGTCAGTGACTAGTGTCTTGTCTAGAAAGGTCAGTGATTTATAGACGCGTCACTTTCTGTGCATCATTATGTTTTATCTTTGCTTTTTGACCACAAAATTTGGTAACCTTTCTAGTTTGCTTTTTAAATCCATCGTCAAATAGTTCGTACTAATGGGCTCGTCGATTGCTTACAAAAGAGTCCCTCAAGATAGCTTACTTTATGAATTGAAACTTGAAAAGGGGTAACTTGAGATATGGCATAAAACAAAGGGAGAGGTATACTGTTTTCAACTGTGATCCGAATATATTATTGCATTACTATTTGAATGATACATACAGTCATTTATTGTATAAATAGAAAATATACAAAGTAATTGTAAAAAATGTATAGCATATTCTTGTTTTAATGGAAATTGAACATAGATTCATGCAGTATACAACTACAAAGGTAGACAAATTTAATTAAAACACAAAAATTGTAAGCCGCCTTCTATTTGTCCATTGCTCACCGACTGATAATATTGATCTAATATCTATCGTTGGAATCAGTTCCTCTAAAGGCTAAATATCTAAGAAAGAATAAATTTAAAAATCGAATTTTAGATTAAAATAAATCAAAGTAGGCTATCGATTCAGGGGCAGGGGGCAGGGCCTATGATTTGATAATAAACCATTGGCAAGTACTTCTCCACC
>JAQFXM010003340.1:0-20594 GCA_034693345.1 Entomobrya multifasciata | reverse complement strand
GTTTCAGTTGACCTGACACAATCCTTTAACCCCAAAGCACATGGAAGGTCACAATTTCAGCATGTTTTTCTACCTAACCTGTTTAATGAATTTTAATTAAACTAGGCAAAAATGAACTACTTAACAACTAACAATTCCAATTAATATGTATATTTTTGAGGTCAAAAAACGACCCGACGTGACCTGGGTCAACTTATTTTCAAAATTTCGAAATAAAACATACATATGCTAAAACATTATAATTCTGAAAAACTCGATTCAATTTAGCGCCAAAATGGGTCAAAAATATGACTTTTCTACAAATAAAAGTTTTAACGGCATTCAAATTGGCAAAATCGAAATATTTTTTGGTTTACATGAAATAACTATTTTAACATGATCCTAATCATTTTTGAACTGATTAGTCGCAAGTACTCTATATCGTGTTATCAGGTTTATAACAAATAAAACATTCTTATGAGCTGCGTTACGTGAGACTCGCTATCAGCTTATCAACTGCGCATGAAATAACCTGTCATTATGTAACATATAATAATAAGTGTAACACCAAATAGTCTTCCACTTTGGTAAATTCGAATCCGATAATTATAACCCAAATGTTATAAATATCATCTTCGTTTGCTTGGGTGATGCCAATTATTATTTTATGATCTTTTTATTCTTTCCTGATAACATATAAAGCCATAAAATAGATTTCCATTTCGTAAGATTATAATAGCTTGTTGTTACCAATGCTGAGATTTTTTTGCATTCAGAACTTGAAATCTGGTACTAAAACATGTTCTTGTTAGGTAAGCAGATAACATGTTTTAAATTTTTATCTTTTTCTAGTAAGGTAGTTATTCGCTCAACATAGAATCCCATCTGAAAGCAGTAATGATGAGTATATCTTGCTTTCGTTTTAAAGTTGAATATTGTAGTCATGTTTTAAGCACACAACATAAATCATAATATAAAATTATTTCAAATTTGCAGCACTCAAGTTGAGCAGATAACATCAATCAAATTCATAGCAGCGAAAAATTATTTTAAGTCAATCATTTTATGGTTAAAGAGGTTTTTATTGAATTTATAACTCTAGATTTCGTCGACTTTCCGTCTACTTTTTCAAGAGTGAAAACAAATAGAAAATTAAACAATCTAATTGGATAGTTAACAATAAATAATTAAGTAGTTTGTATATTCTAATCTATCCAATCCAGTGCAAGTGGTACCCAGGAGCCAATATCATGTCCAGTGTTTCGATTCATATTATTGGGATACTTTTGTATGTAAATAGCTTCTTTGAAGATTCGTTGGAAGTATCGTTTTTCAAATTCAAGAAGGACGATGGAGTCCGTAATTATTTTATGAGATGGATGCGCATCTTCATGTTCTGCCAGGGCTGATTTGATAATTCTCTTGTGTCTCAAGTCACCATCATGATCTTTTTTGCGTCTATTCATGTTGTTGGTTTCCCCAATGTAAACTTTATTACAGTTGCAAAAAATCCTATAAACTCCTGTTGGAATAGTGGGGGCCTTGTCTTTAAAATTACATAACTGTTTGCTTAATTTAACTCCAGTATAGTATCCCAATTCTCTGTCCAGATGTGCTCTGATGATTCCCGCTATTTGATAAGTAACATTTCCAATGTAAGGAATAGCACACCATTTTTTATCTTCATCATTTTTTGCAGTAGAGTCAATACGAGGTGGTCGATTTTTGAGATATTCAATCCTTTCAACAATGATGCGTCTGGGATATCCATTTTTTGTTAGGCAATTTTCAATTCGACGAAGTTCTTGGGGTAAACTGAATTCATCGCAAATATTTATTGCTCTCATTGTGAACGAGTCGATAACGGCTATCTTTTGACAACGGTGGTGGTGAGATGTCCAGTCGAGATATCTGTCTGTATGCGTTGGTTTTCTGTACACATTTCTGCTTAGACTTCCATCTTCTTTCCTTGTCAGGGTAATGTCCAAAAAGTTTATGACTCCATCTTGTTCTTCTTCAATAGTAAATTTGAGATCTTTATGGAAGTTGTTTAGAACTGACAAAATTTCCGTACCCTTTCGTTTGCGAAACACTGCGTACACGTCATCCACCATTCGTACCCAAAATTTTAAATGTGGAATCCTAGGAATAATTTGCTGTTCCATATTTTGAAGAAATATTTCCGCCAGAATTGGTGATAACGGACTTCCCATAGGTGTTCCTTTAGTTTGTTTGAAATACCTTCCTCTCCATGTGATGTAATTTTCAGTAACCAAATTTAGCAAGTCGAAAATGTCGTGTGGTGTACTTGCTTTGCTTGTTTGTTTTTATTTTCTTAACATGCAATTTTCTTCTCAAGAGCAAAGGAACTTATTTGATATTAATATTTTTGCTGTTATTTTTTAAAGTGATGTTTTTAACGGGTGAAAGCTGAGTTTAAATATGTTTTTTGTCTATGAGGTGGCTATTTGGTCCATTTAGTCTTTTGGAGTCAATTAGAAAGTTCCTTGGTTAACATGAAAGGTATGACATGAATAAAAACAACGGATCCAAAAATTATGCCGCCCACTTACACTCCTATACAATACTTTACAATCTTCACGAGACAGTGATGGGCCTAGTGAACAACGGATTGAGCCAGTAAATAAATGAAATGCTTTTCAAACTGGAATAACTGTGATTTTAGATTTTTTAAAGCCATTGGACTTTTTTATGGATAAACTGTGGAATAATTAACATTTTTGTGATTTTTTACAACACATTTATTAAAGTTTAATATAAACAAATTGTTTAAATTAAATTAAATTAAACATTCAAGTTCCATTCGGCATTAATTCGAAAAAAATATTCTGCTCGTTCCAAATAAAATTGTTTGTTTTTAGCTAAGCGTAATGGTCTTAGAGGGGTGCGAATACTAACTCGACAACATTTTCCTCTTCTATAATGGCTGGTATTCGCGCAACGCCATCACAATATGTACCACCCGACGTTCCGCATATTTTGTAAGCTATCCACGGGAATGGGTTATTATACATAACAGTTGGAAAAACCGATATAATTTCATGTCCCGGAATTAGCTCTTCTTTATCGACACATGACAAAATGCCATTGATAAGCTGGAAGGTACAAATGTTCTCGTTCACTACAATTCCATACATAATAACGTCGTAGATTTTACAGAAAGGTAGATGACTTTCTCGAGTGTCGACTACAGTATGCGTAATAACAAGTGAAAAAAGCTGACATTCCGCGGCCTTTCACTGTTACAAAAAGTAAGCATTTTAAGATTGTCCTTGATAATCATACAAAGAAATCCATGGTCGGTAACGCCACGCATAAGCGCATTAGGGTAATAGTTATCCCACTGCCAGCAAGCTTGTTTGATATTTGTGAGTAAATCCTCTCCAGCATCTCGGATTAAAGGACTTGAAACAATAAGCAATTAAACAAAAACGTTGTAATAACTGTTATAATAAAAAATCCACTTGTATTCTCATAAACTCATATCTTACCTCATGTTCCTTTGAGTGCGATAATTCCTTCCCTGTCGAAATCTTCGGGAATCCGTTTGTAGAAAATAATAGCACAACAAAACAAGTGAAAAAAATAACTTCATTTTTTTCGATTAATTCCTGAAAAGGACAAAATGTTTTCAAACAGTTTTTAGTTAGTAAAGGCTAGATTAAAAATCAGATTAGGGGTTAAAAATATTGCGAGGTGAATGCAAAAAAAATAATTTGATAAGTTTTGCTTCAAAGTATCTGTTTTTCGATTGGTTTCGTAACTTAAAACTTGCTCAAGGGAATGTGCTTTAACGAGGCTAATGGTTCAAGGAATTATCAAAAATGTTGCTCAAGTCATTAAATCAATGGCTAATAAAATTTAACAACTTTCGAATAAGAATATTAAATTATGGAAACTATTATGCAAGTTAAAGAGAAATCTAAAGAACAATACAATACAAGCCATTGAATTAACCTTGCATACGTTTCTTAGCCTTGTGCTATTACTAGCTAGATTGTCTTTGTCTAAATGTTATGTAAAGTTTTTTAAGGCCATATAGCATTAACATGTATTGCTTACATTGTATTGATGCAAAAAACATAAATTCGATTTGTATGCTTACAATAAAACATAATGGAATCGACGAATAACTTTGATTGGTTCTAGAATGACCGCAAAAGACCCCGAACATGACGTAGTTGAGACTAACCAAACTGACCATTTGTTTAGAGATAATAAGCCTTGAATATGTTCTTTAATTTATGAGTTTTTAAAGTAATAATTACAATAATCAAATCTCGTCGTTCTGAAATAATACAAATGATCCAGTAACTGATACTTGTTTCTGTTTTAATATCTGTAGTAGTTTCCTTTTGTCTGTAAAATCATTCTGATGACATTGTTAATTGAATAAATAATTAAATTGTGAATCAAGCGCTTTAATCCTACTTAACAGCGAATCTAACTGTGGTTCTTTGCATATTTGCCCGCTAATATTAACCATTTTAAATAAGGAATGTAATCGTTAATATGAACCTAATATACTATGAACCTAAAATTTGAACCATATCGAATAGCTATAAAATCCATATTATAGAAAAGGTATGATAAATTCAAAACAAAACCACTGATTTGGTTTTACTTTGGAGCAGTTTGATTTAATCATCAATGCCACGAATTTATGAAGTACTTTGCTTTTCTTCCTAAAACACATCCTAGAAACTTTAAAAATTATAGTTAAATTTATTTTAAAGGGACAATTTATTTTATTTTAAACAAAAATGAGCAATATGTTTCTATGTTCAATACAAAACCTGAATTCTTTGAGGAAATAAACAAGTTTAGCGTATACTTATCAAAATGCAAGTAATGCCCGTACCTGATAAATGTAGCAGTAGATAGGAAAATCTTACCAGGAAACATTTTCACATTGCTCCGGGGTTTTGAACAAATCAATCAATTGTATCAATTGGAATTGAATCAGTTTGTTAGTTGATAACTGAAAAGTTGATAACATGCTTGACACCAAAACCAGCTTATGTAATGGATTGCAAGGAAACGAGTAAGAAAAGGATGTCCATACGTTTGATGTAGATTATACATCGGTAGTCTCGCCCTCTACATCAACATAATTAATTCAATCTAACTTGCAGCAGCCCTGGTGGCTGGTCGTCTCACCACTAGTATTCAGAAGGGGGAAAACCAAAAATGTAAGCATGTGTGCTATACCAGTCTATATACCCCTTCTCATCCAGAATCCTTCTTCATTCCTTGTGTCGTGGTCGTCTCGCTCACACTCAACAACCACAACAGCTAATCGAATATTTATTTTACAGAAAATAAATGAGATTAAGCACATTTAAAATAAATATACATTTTTAGTAACGATCGGTTTTTACTGCTTACTAATCACAAAATTATTTTTTTTTTGTTTGAAAAGATTTGTTTTTCAGATTAAAATGGGAAGGACGCGTTCCAGTAGCGGGTCAAGCTCTGATGACCGGCACAAACGCAAGAAGTCCCACAAGAGGAAAAGGGACCACCGCAGGAGGAGCGAGGACTTGGTCAAGTCAGTACAAATTCTAACTGACAGTGTTCTAAAGATCGGTTCGTACCTCAATTTAGAACTAGACAAACCTACGACTCGTCGCTCACGGAGCATGACTCGTAATTCAAGCCGAAGCCGCTCCCGATCACCCAGGACTGTTCGAAAGGATGATTTGGAGTCGTCTGTTATCAGAACTCCACCAAGACGATCTAGATCTCCGTTTTCTGTCCCAAGAGGAGAAAACGACGAAGCTAGAAAGGAATGGGCTGAGACTGCCAGGAAACATTCTACGAAGGAAGAGAATGACAACGGCAGCACTCAAGACGATATTTTGGTCATTGATGTGCCAGATGACTCATTGGTAAAATTATTAGGAGCCGATCCAGGACTTACTAATAAAACTGGTGCTGCTTTTCATGATGGAGTAGCATCCAGATGGCAAGAAATCGCCAAATCTGGCTTACCCAAAGAAGATCGTGATGCGATCAAAATGAAATATAAACCACCTCCAAATTGTGAGTTTGGCCCACCTGTCATCAATCCCGAACTGGCAAAGGCAGTCATCCCCATTGTACGCTCTCGTGATGATGAGCTTTCTCGAGTTCAAGCAAATTTGCAAGTATCTGTAACTGCTCTTGGCAGTGTAGTTTCCGGCCTCCTCAATGAAAAGGAACCTTTGCATCGTGAAAGCCTGATTTCAAAGATCAATGACGCTGGGCGTTTCCTAGTCGGAACCCAGTATTCAGTTTCGTTACTTCGAAGACGGATTATCAAGGATAACGTCAAGGACAGCTCTATTAAAGAGCTTCTCCACGAAACTCCAATTTATCCTAATCTTTTTGAAGCCGATTTGGGTCAAAAGATTAAACAAATGCAGACACTTACTCGTGTAGGTAACGACATTGCAAAACCTAACACTGGAGCTCAGCAGATTGAAACTCGCAGCGCCACTAGGCGTGCGGACTCTTCACGTTCCAGTGGATCAGCAAGACAGACTTTAAACTCCTTCCGCCCACCCCCACACCAGAAGTATCGACCAGTGAGGGGTGGGCGCTCAGCGAGGAAGTAATTTCTCCTCTATCGGTAAGTAGACCAGCTGGGTCTCTGTCAAAATTCATCAATAACTGGTTGGCCGTTGAGGCGCCTGAATTTATAATTGACATATTAAAGGGATATTGCATATCCTTTACACGGAATCCGTTCCAGGAACGGATTCCACTCCAAAAATCTTTCACTGCTTTAGAAGAAAGTGAAATGAACGGTTTAATTGCAACCCTTTTAGGGATGCACGCTATTTCAAAATGCAACCAAGAAAAGGGACAGTTTCTGTCTTCTATTTTTGTAGTCCCGAAACCTAATGGCAAATTCAGATTTATTTTAAATCTGAAAGAATTAAATGTTTTTGTTGAAAACTACAAATTTAAAATGGAGGATTTGAGAACGGCAATCAACCTCCTTACTCCAGGAGTATATATGACCTCTATAGACCTTAAAGATGCATATTATAGTGTGCCAGTCCACCCTTCAAACAGAAAATATTTACGTTTCACCTGGAATGGAACTTTATATGAGTTCACCTGTCTGCCCTTTGGGCTCTGCACAGCTCCACGTGTTTTTACGAAAATTATGAGGGTAGTCAGTAGACACCTACGCATGAAAGGGATTGCCCTTGTTACTTATCTGGATGACATTTTAACGATAAGTTCTGACTTTGCAATATCAGAACGTAATACCAATTATATTTTGAACTTGCTGTTCAAACTTGGTTTTAACATTAATTTCGAAAAATCTCAATTGACCCCATCAACCAGCATTAAATTCTTAGGATTTATGTTGGATACATGTTCTATGTCAATTTCTCTTCCTATTGAGAAACGCCAGGCTCTCCGTCGCAAATGTCACTCACTTATTCAGCAAGATACATGCACTATTTATGAACTGGCAGAGATTTTAGGCCACATGGTTGCTGCGTCCCCAGCAATACCATACGCTTTGCTTTACACAAAACGGTTGGAAAGGGAGAAGTTCTTGGCATTAGCCAGACATAGTGATAATTACAATTCAGTTATAAGAATAACGGAATTAATGAAAGAAGATATGGCATGGTGGTATGAAAAATTGGCAAAAAGCTTTGTATCTATTCGTCAGGATGCCTTTGATTTAGAAATATTTAGTGACGCTTCATTGCAAGGATGGGGAGCGTCGAATAATAGTCAGTCTACGGGAGGAGGTTGGTCAATTGAGGAGGCAAATATGCATATTAATTACCTCGAACTACTAGCTGCGTATTATGGTCTTCGTTGCTATGCTAAAGACACAAAAAATAAACAAATTTTAATGTTTATCGACAATACTACAGCAATAAGTTACATTAACAAAATGGGTAGCATTCAACATCCCAAATTGTACGAAATTACACGGCGTATCTGGCAGTTTTGTGAACGGCGTGAACTGTGGATATATGCTAATTATATTCCTTCAAAGGAAAATGTTGAGGCTGATAGAGAATCTCGAGATATTGAAACTGAATGGAGCATGTCTCAGGAAGCGTTCCTTAAGACTTGTGAACAATTTGGTAGTCCAGAAGTTGACTTATTTGCATCAAAGAGTACACATAAATGTCAGAGGTACTGCTCTTGGCGGCCAGACCCATACGCATTCCATGTAAACGCATTTACACTTGAATGGACAACTATTTCATTCTACGCCTTTCCTCCTTTTAACTTAATATCTCGCGTTTTACGCAAAATAAAGCATGACAAAGCACAGGGGATAGTAGTAGCTCCTTTTTGGGAAAGCCAGCCATGGTTCCCAGTATACATTTCTCTTATGACAGCAGGACCATTAATATTGAAACCTAATTCTAAATTATTAATGAATAATTCTAGAAGCCATCCACTGTGGAGGAAACTTCATTTGATTGTCGCAGTCTTGTCCGGGAAGCCTTCCGGAAGAAAGGACTTGAAGACCCTGAAACATTTGAACTAGTTCGGAACTCATTATCAGCTTCCACGTGGAAGCAGTACGAAGTCATTTTGCGCAGATGGATTTTCCACTGCAATACCAATAATGTTGACCCATTGGCTGCAAGTTTGAGCAACGTCACAAATTTTTTGACGCTATATTTCAAGACAGATATTGGCTACAATTCTCTGAACACGGCCAGGTCTGCATTATCTTTAATTCTCCCGGAAATTGAAAACACTACTATCGGTAATCATCCACTTGTGAAACGGATGCTGCAAGGTGCTGCTAAGATGAAGCCACCGCTTCCAAGATACTCTTTTACGTGGGACCCGACTCAGGTGGTCACATATTTATCAACACTCTATCCACATGAACATTTGTCGCTGGAGGACATGACTATCAAGTGTGTGACTGGATTATCACTAATTACTGCTCATCGGACGCAAACTCTATCATTGATAAGGATAAATAACATACGGACGATGCAGGATAGATTGGAAATTTATATTCCCGATCAAGTAAAGACTAGCAAACCAGGGCGTTTACAACCCCTGCTTATTATTCCTGAGTTTAAGGATCGGCCTGATGTTTGTGTGATGAACTCTATCAAGTCTTACTTGAGTATGACTGAAAACTTAAGAACTGGTGAGTTTTTATTTGTTGGACTCAGTAAACCTCATAAATCAATTGGAGCACAGACCATTTCCAGATGGATCAAGCGTGGCTTATCCAAAAGTGGCATTGACACATCTCAGTTTAATGCTCATAGCGTGAGAAGTTCAGCAACATCTGCTGCTTCCCGTGGTGGAATTACCTTGGATCAGATTAGGATGAGAGCAGGATGGTCAAATCAATCTGACACATTCCGCATTTTCTACAACAGGCCTATTGATACGTCTAATGATTTTGCAAGTTCAATATTTGGTTTGAATGATGCATAAAAATTATCGATTATATTTGAAATTTTGTTTGGAATATATTGTTTCCTGTAAATAAATTATTTTGGAACAATTATATCCATTCGATTAGATGTATTTTTACAACTCTTTGAATAGCTGCAAGTTAGATTGAATTAATTATGTTGATGTAGAGGGCGAGACTACCGATGTATAATTAATTGATTAAACGAACTTGTGAAGTTCTATCATAATTATACGAGGTAGTCTCGCCCGAATACATCACTCCCACCCATCCCTCCGCGGTGATGTATTATTTGTTGTAAAAATACTCTTTGGAATTAATGAAGAAGGATTCTGGATGAGAAGGGGTATATAGACTGGTATAGCACACATGCTTACATTTTTGGTTTTCCCCCTTCTGAATACTAGTGGTGAGACGACCAGCCACCAGGGCTGCTGCAAGTTAGATTGAATTAATTATGTTGATGTAGAGGGCGAGACTACCTCGTATAATTATGATAGAACTTCACAAGTTCGTTTAATCAATTAAGTTTATTCTAAGAGAAGTACAGGATTTTTTAGGTGCTCTGTTTCCTCCAAAGCTACTTCCAACTTTTTTTTCGATAGATGGATGGAAAGAGACAGATCAAGGTTATGACTGATTTTATTTTGGTTACTTGGAAATGAGAAAAAACAAGAAACTCAAACAGGCAACAGTATTGATCAAGCATGAAAATCTGCACAAAATATGAATTGAGCCAGGCAACATAACCGTTACCTGTTTTTGCTTTCTTTACAGAGAACAAAGGTGACGAGGTAAATTGTTTGAAGAAAGCATATGAGCGCCAGCCTAAACTGTATGGGGAACCATTTGCAGTGAATTTATAAGGTCCCAGAAATTATGATCTAGATAATGTTTGCAGCTTCCCTATAAAAGCAAATCTAGTCAGTGTGTTTCGAAAACGATCTAGAATCTTGAAAACTGAATCATTTTACAGTTTGTGAAATGGATTTAGTGCTAACGTCAAACATTTTAAGTTAGGAAGTTCATTGCTCAGCAAAATTTCGAAGTCTTCACTTTTTAAATGTAAGTAACTTTCGAAGATCAAAATAGAAGTTGACAGCCGCAAAAAACCAAAATCAGACGGAATTTTATCTCTTACTGTTCCTCCCCAAGAAAACATCAATTCTTTTATGCTATTGTATTAAGATTACCCTTTTTAAATGCTTTGTCAGTTAATTATATATTTCTTTTCAATGTTCACTTATAACGCTATATTATGTTACCTTTTATGTATAATCTTTATGCACATGTTTACTCGTTATTATGCATGTAATGTACACGTTTCTGCTGTAAAAGCTGCTATACGGTGTGTGTACATTAAAGCACTACCACCTCATCATGTTATCATCATTACTGTACAATTCACCACAAAATATTATAAAATCTATTGTAACAGTCATATCGTCGCTCATTCCTTTTTCCTCGTCTTTTCAAGTCAAATAGTAATAAAAAGTAATGCATTTTCCTCTTTAAATATCATCATGTATTTTGCTAAATTTATTTCATACTCTTATCATTTCGGAAACCGACTAAATAACCGGTACCGAAACACTATCACTAGAATTCAGAATAAATTGCAGTAGCACAAGACCATTTTGATTTAATATCTAATCTGGTTCTTTATGCTCACGTGTGTGGGCATTCTTGGTAGAAAATTCAAAGACAAACCTCCGTAAAATTGGAAGCATAAAACTTGGAAAAAATAACGGTATTGAACCTCCGTTTTTTGAAAACTCAACTTGAAGCTCTATCAACTCATTTCCAAATTTTGTCAGGCAGTCGGTTAAACTTTGCTGGTTTTCCAAACAAAAATATTCCAATGTCAAATTCAATTTGAATGGAAGGAATGAATTTAAAAGTGTATTTGGACTGCACAATCGGGCAACAAACTGGTCCAAACATTTATAACTTGATTACATTTGGTCAGATTCGTTGAGAGAGTTTTTTTGTCCAAGGTAATTTCGACAATCGGTTTTGCTGATTTTTTCAGCAAATTGGTGGTTGTTTCAAGCCAGCTTTTGTTAACTAGTCTGGTGCTTTGCACCATTTCCCTGGATATCTCATTATCATTGTTAAAAACAAGGCAGGCCAGTATTTTCTTTAAAATCTGTTAATACATTTTAAACAATAACATGATTCAAAATTGCTAACAACAGCATAATTTTAGAAGTGAAAAATATGTGTACATTTTTATAACTTACCAAAGAATTGTCGAAAACTTCAGCGAATTCACGAGAACATTTTCGTAGTCTTGAGGTTCCATTGATGCGAATGTATCGTTATCAGTGGCACTTTTGGAACTCATTTTTATTTTTGTTTACCATTTTTGTCTTGAACTTTTACCTATTTAAAAATTGTGACAAGAAAATTGCATTTGAGATAGGTTTGTTTTAAGAACACTTGTTACGTTGACCAAAATAAATCTATAAGTTTGGGAATTAACGTTAAGAAGGAATTGCATCCTGAGCACGAAGCTTGACACGTAAGGTTTGCAAATGTTTCCTGTTGGTTTACACGTCAAAGACTCAATGTATTTACCCTATTACCACCAACACCATCGCCACGCCGGTTTTAAACGTTTCAAAAGATGTAAATAATCCATTTTATAAGGAAACTTTGTGGTAAATGTTATAGTATTTTAATGGCTATTCACCAGTCTTAAAGTCTTTAAGTTATGTCTGTAAGTTGGGTGGTTTTTGTTTTGATTCATTTTCACTGAGAAGCTATTTTACCTGTTAATTGTTAAACTTTGAAGGGCATCAGGCTGAATACCAAATTTTTGCCCGTTTGTAGTTCAAATGTGCGTCTCAATACATGTTGTTTAAAGGGGCATTTATCCCTTTGATCCTTACAACTTGACGACATCATTGCTCTTTGTTGCACCCGCATAACATGGCAGATCTACCTAGTATATTAACGTGCAACTTTACACCACAAAAACTAATTTGCACCATGGAGTGCTCCAGAAAACATATACCAACTGTAAGCAATATACACGCTTTTTGCATGAGGTTCTGATGAGTGCTCTTGTGGTCGGTTATGGCTGAAATGAATACAATTTAAAAGTTTACCAAAACATATGCCGGGACATGAAAATCATCAAAAAGTTATCTGAGTCTTAATTTTAATCGTATTGAGTGTTTGAAACTTTTTGAATTACGATTCAAGTTAACTTATGATTAGATCAATTAAAACATTACTTCAAAATTCACTACGAAAATTGGCTGTCGACGTTATTTAAATGGATGAATGTGATGAGGGATTTACTGTATTCAAATTATAAGAACAGCCTTAAGGTACGAAATCAACTACACTAAATCCACTGAATACTCAAAAGTGTACGTTCTGTAAAATATAACTTCAAATTTATTTGTATGCAAGCCATCGGCGTGCATGATGAAGGAATTTAAAAAATACACCAGAATAACCTATATACCATTATGCATTTGCGAGCTCATTGTTTACCTGAGCATTTCTAAAATTCCACGAATTTGAAAAACAAATATACAATTTTACTGTTAATCTCACTTTGTCGTTTTATCTGTGTTGACGACTAAAAGCAATGAGGACGATAGAAGGCTGCGCATCGTAATCAACTATGAATACACTTGAGCAATAATAGCAACAAGACGACCAGGTCTAATGAATTACAAAAAGGTTGGGCTTTCTAATTTTTGCAAAACACCTTTAAACAGAATATTGGTTTCAAATACAAAGTAATAAAGATACTACCAATGGAATTAAAATCCTAGTCTGATTGCGCATATACAAGTACATGTAGCCTTTGTCTTTTTTTGTACATGCAATATACAATAAGACTTATTTATTTTTGGGTTTCGAGAAACATACGGTGAATTTAGTTATGTGCCCAACCTATATCAATGCTATAAACTCGGTTCGTTTGTTTTGTTCTCTTGTCCTGATTAGGTTTTTACTGAATAAACCCTAGGTGGTTTGAAGGTTGTTCATAAAATCCTGATGTTTACATAAATCCTCAAATTTAAGATGATAAATCACATTTCAAAAATATGTCTGGATTCTTGTGCTCTTTAGTACTTTACTAATACAAAATAATAAATATACCATGAATCGCAAGTCCAAACTTTTCATGACATCCTAACCCGTCAAACCTAACGTAAATTTTGTTGGTGATCTATCACACGTTCGCTCATAAACGTAAACTCTGTTCGTAATTATTTTTAAGTACAAATGATCACCTGCAAACCTCCACCTATTTTCGAATGGTTGAGTATCTTTAAGCAATAATAATGTATCTTTATTAATTTAGCAGTTAAAGCGAACTGTTCACCTGAATTTAAATTCAAATTTAGTTCCATCTTATTTTATAATTGTTGAGCTACCAAGTTTTAGTTCAGATCAGTGTAGACATGTAAGCTTCAAGCTTGTAGTCTTCACTAGAAAAGTTGATTACACTTGTAACACAAAAAGATATTAAGTTAAAAGCTAGTGGGTTTGCGCATAGCGAAAGAGCTATGTGTGCTGAAATGTATGTATGCTGTATTTACTAACACGCATGTTTCAAATGAGAGGACGGATCTAAGCTGCGGGTCAGTAAAACATTTCATTTTTCAAGCAAGATTGTATGCGTTTTTCGTTATAAAATATACCTTGCAGTGAAAAGCAAATACATAAAATTTCAGTTTTTCTAGAAGAAATAGTGTTCCTACTGACGAATCCTTGGCTTCTCACTGTTCTTTTGTAGAGACAAGTACTTGGTTCTAGAAAAATATTGGTGGTGGTGTTGGATTATGGGGAAAGGACTTAAATCACAATGTGGAATATTCTGGAGAACAACCAGTTCACAACGTTGAAAAGATAGAATTCCTTGAATGGGTGGCAAATAAGTTGGGGAAGTGTGGGGGAATGGTACTAATTTTCATTTAGTATGACTTCAGTTTAATGAGACACCATACTTCTTAACAAACAAACATGCAACGCATTTATTAAATATGGCAAGTATAACAATAATTTATAAAGAAAATTTCATAATAGTACTTTTAAGTCATAGGAGAACATAATACAGAAATAAAAAGTATTCTGACGGTTTTAATTGATAAGGATATTTGAATATTTGTTGTAAACTTTGAACCAATGTCCAAAGGTCAAAGTGTAGTACTATGCTAATTGTCAGTTTGTTATTGTTTTCTTTCTGCTACTTTCTTCATGAAAGTTATTTTTAGAATGTGTTATCTTTTAAACATCCGGTCTTTGTTCTTGAATATTCTTCAATATTTTTGGATATAATTTGGAGTACTATAAATACTCCGATCAAATTTGTAAACGTTATCATTTTGTCATTAGTTTGACATGCAGTAACATCAGCAGCACTATTTCTTATTTCGTGATTTAAATGCAAGTAGAAATAACAAAAACAATTTTACTTTACAATTATAACTTCGTTGTTTCAATATTCTTTATATATTTCAATTCTGTTTGTAATGTAAGCCAATAGTGTTCTAGCTAATATTATTAGCTAGGACATCCCGAAATGTCATTTGAATCTTTATTTGGAACCCAACTCTGACAAGTTAACGGGAGTCAAGCCGGGGTAGGGTGCTATGAAATTACAAAAAAATGTTGAATTTCCGCAAACGCTTTATATAAAAATTGGAGCTAATCTAGTCACAGAACTTTAGAGTCAAATTGAATTTATACTTTAGTATTATAACTTACGTAGCGGTCAAAATCCTGGAATGGTGTTTCAAATGTGCTGTTTGCCTAGTCGTCGTCGTCTTCGACCTCATCGTCTTCGACCTTGTCATCTTCTACCTCGTCGTCGTTAGCGGAACTTTCGTGTTAGTCCTGTTCGGTATACGTTCTGGATGCAAAAGCGGAGGCAGTCGAGAAGGACGACAAAGAATCAGAGTCGAAAGAAGATGAGGCGGAGGCAAAGGAAGTTTCGACGATTGAGGTTGAGGAGGATGTGCGGGAGGAACTCCATCTTCCTTGTCGACGAATAATACCAGCGTTAATTGCGACAATAATGACAAGGAGAATTGCAAAAGTCTTCATGGTAAGATTGGTGGCTGGAATATCGTTTGAAGTAGTGTACAACGAGAGATTGTTTATCAAACAAGCTAAGTGAGATAATGAGTTGAAAGTGACAGGGGGTTTTATACTCGGAATTTGCAGTTGAGTGAGTACGGTTTTGTGTAGAACGATCTAGTTATTTGACTATCTGTAGTTTTAAAATGGTATATATTCCTAATAATTTTAAATTATTTTATTAGTTTGATATGCATTGTTGTAATACGTTAATTTAGTTGCCGAACGTAAGCTTTTTTAGTCCTTAAATCAGGTAATGAACGTGTTTGTATATGTATATGTATGTCGCGTTGAAGTTCTTAATACACTTTACCCATACTATTATTTCACTATTCAACCGAAGGGCATTAAAATAAGACTTCACATGCAAGCATGATAGTAGCAACATTGTGTTGTCCCATTAGTAAGTAAACTAAATCCGTAAAATTGAGCTGCATACTGCATACAATTGAGCGACTGATACACGTGTGAAATTGGTTGCAGTAAATCCTTCCAAATATGCTATATAGTTAATTCTGGTATTATCTAGTTGACAAACAAGTTTGCATACAAAGGCGCAAAGTATACTGGTGCACCGCCAACTTTGATCCGTGCATTTGAGAAAAATAAGCATACATTATAGATATTCAGAATTTTCATAAGAAATTAAATTAGAACTTTATTAACAGCATAGTTTATTACTAACATATGTAAAGTCTAAGTATACATAATGTACAACTGTTCTTCATACAGAAACATAAGATGACAACATAGGAAATTCCTATGATTTCGAATATCACCAAGTTATTATTTTGTTTTCGTACCCTTATATGAAACAAAATGATTGATTAAGGTTGAGGTTTAATGACTAAAATCAAGTTGCATAACCTGGCAACTTTTTGAGTTACATTCTGAATTAAATGAAATATGTTGCTTAAACTCGTTTATTTGACTACAAACAAAACCAATTTTATGTTTCAGAAGATACCAAAAAGCCCATAGTTTTTCCTGAACAACTCAAAATATTACCTTATGGAGCAGAGAAAATGGATCCTGGATCCTCAATAAAAAGGTTCTCCTCGCCACTCCAGTTACCAGCTTAAAAATGGCTACAACAGTTTGAATACTCCAGTGGCGGCTGCAGAAGGTGCCAGAATTTTGGCACTGGTGTACTTTACAATTACTCATGAGTGAACCACTTACGGTAGGTCAAGTATTTTGTGTCGTGTTGTTAAGGAAATGAATTCGGGGGGAAATATTCTATATTTCACTGTTTTGGTGTTAATTGTATATTAATTTATTTATTTTCTGTGGTAAAATTTATGGTATGTAAACTAGCGTAGTGCAAAAGTCGTAGTGCAGGGAAAACAATTACAGTCTAATCACTTCGAGCTGTTCGGAAAGGATAGTAAGTTTCGTCACCAATGCAAAAACGGTGATTAGTTTTTGGCATTAGGATTGCAGAGGGTCGTTGTCAAGTCGGATTACACGAAAGCGTGAGTGGTATTGCAAATTAAACACTCCGATAACAGCCAACATGTTTTGATATACTGAAATAGTACTTAAAACTGACAATAGGAGTGACCCAATGTATATCCGAGATTTCCCAGAAAATAGCTAATTTTGGACATGGTATTGGGGCTTAGTGAGTGGAACAGCAATTACCACTTCCCTAAATGTGCTTGTGCGTTTGCCTTACCAATTACCCCCTGCTAAGTGTATACCAAACGCATACATAAAGCCTTTTTACAGGTAAATTTACCAAAATATTTATGAATATATGTACCAAAGTCATTACTGTAGAAACAATATCATCAACATGTGTAGAATTTTAGTCGTTTCAATGTTGACGTTGATACTACGCATTTAGTTGTGTGTATTATTCCCCATGCAAAAAAATAACAACGAGTAATAAAGTCATAATATGTAATTAATTTTATGTAAAAACTTATTCGAATGCAGATTTTATCATATTATTAATAAATTCAGCAAACTTCCTTTTTTTAAATTTATTTATAACATGTTATGAGTTTAAGCTTGCTTTAAATAAAATTTTAAGCACATTGGCATTAATATTTACTCTCCTGTATTAAATTGTTTGTGTTAAAAATATTAAATTCGTTTGTGAAATGTCACAAAATCGACTGTACGGTTTACAGAATACCATGTTACTCTATTCTAAGCTTCAAATAAACATTTTCACTCGAAGATTATTCACAGCGCCCCAGAATCAGTAGCGTAAAATGACCCAATTTGAATATTACTTCTGCGGGTTCTTTTCTTTGTTTGTTTCAGGACGGTGGTTTCTTAGTAAGAAGAGCAAACAGAATGGGTTTCAACTAAAAGGGAAGCAAGGTAAACCTAGATCATTATCAATTGTTCGGAGAATATTTTAGTGGACGTTCTTTACGTTTGAATTTATTAATGTTTGTTCTAGACAACAAGCTTCGTAATTTTGAAATATAAATTGATAATTGTGACTAAAACAGTAGTAGCATTTCAGTTCCCTACTTTTGAGCTGTTCAGAAAGAAAGGTTATGTTCCAAATAATGGCAAATAGATTGGCTACGCTTTGGTATGTAGGCTTCTCAGAGATTCGTCATTGAAAGGATTAACAAAACAATGTGTTCATGTACAGAATTATTTTATTTAATGCAATTTATTTCAAGCTTAAGAAGCATGAAGTACAGTAAAATGAGTGCATATAAAGATAAAACAGTAAATAGTTATATTTAATGCTTCAGTCCAGTCCACATCCCTCGTCAGTTAGAAAGCCCAAAACTTCAAACTTTAGACTGATTAACACTGATTTTAAAAATTTCTAGTAATCCTGAACACTCGATTTACTACTTTAAAATGAACAAACTTATGTTCCTGCAGTAATGAATATTTTTAGAATTAAAATCAACCAGACCAGCAGAAACTATGCTCCTCACCCCATTAGCTTACGCACCGATTTAATTAGCATTACTTCAGATGGATTGGATGCGTGCTTTAAATTGCTTAATTTACGTGCTTACTACCACAGAGAACTTGGGATTTTTACTGAGGTTAGTACACATGAGAACTATAAGGACGATTAAAGTGACTACCAACGTAAACGCAATTATAAACAGTGGAATAATAACCAGCCCTCTACTTGGGCAAATGACATAGTCTGCATCCCGATCATAAATCATATTCACTTTGTT
This sequence comes from Entomobrya multifasciata, assembly GCA_034693345.1. Classification (NCBI taxonomy): domain Eukaryota; kingdom Metazoa; phylum Arthropoda; class Collembola; order Entomobryomorpha; family Entomobryidae; genus Entomobrya; species Entomobrya multifasciata. Next base: position 1,898 of record JAQFXM010003340.1, on the reverse strand, counting down.
TTTTTCGTCACAGATCTCATCTTGATGTAGTTGATCGTTTTCGCAAGTTTTGGGGGTTTGTAGTCGGTTCTGTGCACCAAGATTACTCATAATCAAATCAGATATTTTATTGCAAACTCATAAATTTCACATTACAGGTGATTGGAGTTCATAATGTGGCTGAACGAACCAGCTTGCATTATTACGCCGCTGAAAGCGAAGCGTCAGCAAGTATTGACTTTATCATGTTTGTCTCTCTGTCTGTCCGTCTGTCCGTCTGTCTGTAGACACGATAACTCATGAACGCGTTGACCGATTTCGCTCAAATTTGGTATGTGGGTCATTATGGCCAAGGGCAAGAACCCTATTGATTTTCAGCCCCCGGGGTCAACCCCCAAGGTCAAAGGTCAAAGTCAAAAATTTTCAACATAGATAGACTAGACATATTGTACATTATAATAGCTCAATCGAAAGCCCTCGTCGAGTAGATGAAGACTCATTTGTCAGTATAGGTCAATGTGACCTCGTTGGGTCAGAAATCGGTGTCAAAGGTTGCAATGTGGAAACATACCATGTGACATATCGTTCGAAAGCATTTTTCATTGACAACATCATTGTTCATCACTGTCATTTGTCGCAATATTATCATCGCAGCGGCGTCATTATGGTCGCTATTACAGCGGGTTTATTCAATTACCAACCATATTCCGGATAGAAAACAATATCCATAGGCTAAAATCCAATAAAATCGTAAAACTTTGAACAAAAAGTATAAAAATTGTATTGTACAGAAACATCCCCAAATGCAACATGATGGGATAAGTTCTAGTAACTCAGAGATTCATTTGTGGCATACCCTTATTATGCTAATTTAACGTCATCACATGAATAAGTTATTGGTATGTACAAGCCTTTTCATAGCGGTGACAATAGAACAATCAAACCGCACGCCAAAAGCACAATGTATTGACAGATTTGAAAGAAGAAAGACAAACGATTATAACCGATTTGTTGTATAAATCATTGGCTAAACTACAATGTTCCCGACCCGGGAAGCACTTTTTGCATAATACATATGTAGTCGATTCCATAAAAACGTAGGCATATTTAATCATGAATAACTTTTGAACGAAAGCATCTAACAACCTTTACATTTCATTTTCGCTGGTGAAAAAGATAACGGCTAGTTATTGAAAATTTGAGCTTTAAAAATAAAACAATTCCTTATAACCATAAATATGACTACTCAACCTTTACCTTTCACAATTTTATAGGTAAGGGTCTAAATAAAACTGTGCTACAGGAATTTACTCCAGTTGCCTTAACTGAGAAGCAACACTACTGAAGGTAATTTGGTCAAAGCTACGATTTTCGAGCCATTTTTCTTAATCGACACTTTAAAAATCCATAACTTTATGGATAATTACTCCAATGACATGCTTTGTTCTAAATAAGTCTCATAAAACGGGAGTTTTAACTGGAAAATATTACAATAATAGGGATATGATTTTCACCATAATCTGATTTGCGTAATGGCGTTTCACATCATGCCAAATTGAGAAACATATGTAGCACATCTCAGAGAGTTCTAAATGGTGTCCGTTAAATAAAGCACCTACTTTGAAATGACAATTAAACACAACTCGTTCGATGAATTATTATTTTCTTCACACCATTCAAAAGCCAATAATTTATCCTGTAATACTTGATCAAAGTTGTATCTGGTATAATTTTTTCAACTTAGAAAGTTCATAATATAAACTTCATATATAGCATGCATAAGCCGCACCATTAAATAAAGCTAGTCGAGATTATGCTAAATATAATTTTCTTTACAAATGAACGATTCTCATCCGATCTATCGTACTTAGAAAGTTAATTATTCTGCGACAATTAGCGTTTTTTCTCAAAATCTTGTG
>JAQFXM010003339.1:0-20594 GCA_034693345.1 Entomobrya multifasciata | reverse complement strand
TTAATGAGCGACCCCTCATTCGAACCGCAGTGATTGATTTAGTCGATTGTAGTTATTAATCCTTTGAAAGCGAATTTTAAAACAATTTAACTAATACTTTTTTTGAACTGATGAATTACTGCGCTGACTGTATTCGAGTAATGCATGTAAACAGAAGGAGTTGAGTGAGGAATAATTTCATGCCGAATATCATCCAGCTACAAACCCTTAAAGCTTTTGTTTCGAGCATGGAATGACTCTGCGCTAAGGTTAACAATTATTTAGTGAACTTGATCAATTGAGCTAGGTAGAACGCTTAAACGTGATCATTAATAGTTTGACTTAATAACTTTAACTTGAGTAAGGGCTTTATGTCACTAAACATAAACATGTATTATGCATTTACGCAAATGCAAACCCTTTTCAATTTGAAAGGGTATAGTATGTGTAAGTAATATAGTGTAAGATGCAGGTAAAATTCATGGAGAAATGATTCATTGTTGTTATTCGCTGTACAAAATACTGCTACCATGCTGTACTATTGTAGTATAAGTTGTTTTTTGTCAATTGTACTATTTTGCAAAACTTTTAAATTGTCTGTGCTTAAAAAAGTTTTTTATGACTAGTTTACTATGACATTTTAGTCAAAAGTTTTCATGATAAAAGTGTAGTCTCTCCGATACAAATGCGCTAAAAAATGACTTCGAACATCTATCATAGAAATGAATGTTACATTAACTTATGCATATCGCAACTCAAATAAACAAGCCTATCAAAATGAAAAATCAATAAAAATACAAAAACTAACCCACATAAATATCCAAACATTTTATACTTTATTTTCAATGAATGGATAGGTATAAAATATTGTTTTAAATTCCACTTCAATTTTACATCCATTTAAAAAAGGATAGCTATACTTTTAAAAACATAATATATACATACATTGTACATACTAATAAAAGGTAAATTGTACATTTACATCATACATTTTGTAATGATTTTCGATACATGAAGTACAATGCAATGAAGTACACACTTCATATCATATCAAACAAAGCTACTCTTTCCCACCTTAATATTTAAAATTATTAATTACCCTACACTGATAATGTAAGTTTAAAAAAAGCTTGATAGACAGTAACTAATAGAGACCTGATTCCCTCTCCAAAATTAAACAATTAAATTTTTCTACTACCATTACTAAACTCTACAATTAATATATAACTACTGCATTAAACAAATAAAAATCATATCCATAACTAATCGCTCGTCTCTATAAGATTCTTCCCTTCTTTTGCTTTTCTTTTTAACATTATTCTCTTCTTTTGATTTGTTTCTCTTTTCTTTTGCCTTTCTTCCCTACTCTTTGGACTTTTTTCTTTTTGATGAGCTCCATACTTATGCTGAGCCAGTGCCTTTCTATTTTGAAACACTTGTGAACACAAACTACAACAATACTCGCCAGTTACCTCCAACTCATTTTTTCTATCAGGTGCATGAATCGTTCGAAAGTGATTTCGCATTGAAGATTCATTCTTAAACGTGTCAATACACAGTGGACACTGAACCCTTTTCATATTCGCATGTTCCTCATCTGGACATACAAACACACTATGATACCTTCGATAATTTTGTTCCAACACAAATTTCTGACATTTTGGGCACCTCACCTTCTTCCTGTTAATATGAATCATTTTTAGATGCTGATCTAAACCAGCAGCAGTAGCAAACTTTTTGGGGCATTGTGGACACTGAATTGTTCTCTCCTTTGGCGATGATGATGGTGAGGATGGCTTGCCCACTTTCCTCTTCTCGGCATCACTCATGTGAGATAGCTCATGTCTCTTCAACGCCAACCTGGTTGTCACCTTCTTTTTACAAATTTTACATATAAAATCTTTCAAGTGCATATTCATATGCTCTTTATAACAGTAATAACTTGATAGGCTTCTACTGCACACATCGCATTGAAAAGAATCCAAATGTTTATAGTTGACATGGTTGCCAATTGACTTTTCTAGACTATACATTATTGCATTCCATGTGGGATTTGAAGATCTTCCTTCAAATCGGATGTCGCATTCCGAGCAGATTAAACCTTTCTTGTCGAAGATCACTATGATTCCTCCAATGCTGAAAGTGTTAGTGGCGTGGTCGTAGTCAAGGAGCTGGCGAGGGTCATCACCATCAGCTTTAGCATTCCGCCTCATAGAGGTTTTTCCGTTCTTCCGTTTATCAATCCTGCCAATCAACGTTTTCTTGAATAGAAGATCATCTGGATCAATCTCCTCCTCAGCCTCGCCTGATGAATTGCTTGAACGTGAACTTGAACTGCAAACTGTGGTGGGAGTGGAAGATCGTTCATCCTCACTTTGATCATCAGTCAGGTCAATTATCTCCACTTGACGGTCTAAAAAATAGAATAAATGTATAACTATCAAATATTTATAATTGTACAATTATAATAATGGCAGTTTTCAAATGACTCACCTTCGTCCTCGTTAATGGAGCCAGGCATGTTGACATCACCGTCGTCACGCCGAAATAAATGCCCACTTTCATCTTCAGTTGATTCATTAAAAATAGGCTGCTCCTGCTGTACAGGTTGAAAACTTAAGTGAAGTTCACCTAAGTTTAAAAAAATATATACAGAAAAATAGATTAGATTCTTATTTTTAACCGTTTTTCGCAAATTTCAGCTAAAATCAGAGAGAAAAATCTCTGGATTTACCTGTACTGGATCCAGGTATCGCACACCTGCCAAACCTTTTAAATCGATCGAACCATGATGGCAACCACCTCGATACTACTTTTGGACGAGGGGCTGGAGATTTGTCATTTGGCTGGTTCAGACCGTGGATTTTCTGGATAGCATGTAGCTTTTTAGGGCGGTTAGGATCCATTCTGTTCTCCAGAAAGATTTGGCTTTGATCCCCTTTGTCAAAAAAGATATTTAAATAATAAATTTTTAAAATCAGCAAATGATCTAAATATTTTTCGTGTAGACTACGCTCGCGAGAAACAAAAAACTGACTGACTGACTGATTGACTGACTGACCCATAACTTTTGCATTAATAGAAATAGGTGCATATATGCATTCCACAATTAAGTGACGAACGGTTTGCATACATGAAAACAACACAGTATATGTATAGCAACATAAGGAACTAGCATGTAAATGTACATTGTACATTTGGATAAGTACTTAAAGGAAGATGAAAAGAATAGGTAACATGAGACCTTTAAACATTTAAATAAGCTTAAGAGCTTTGTTTGTGATACACTTTAACAAAAAAAACTGAATGTACAAGCCAGTTAACAAAACAATGCACATCGTTAGAACAAAGGCGTATAAAACTTACCCGCTCCACCACCACCATCATCACTATCACTGACCAAGTAACACTCTGAATCTTGACCAGAGTCAGAGTCAGAGTCTTCCCCGCCATTAACTGACTCATTTAACAAGCCATTATTCACATTCCCAGGACCTCCATATTTCCAGGTACTTATACCCTGATTAGCTGGCCCAGGCCCGAGACAAACAGGTACTTGAGCTGCTGCTACATTCCTTTTACCTTTACTTAACATTGATCCCATCTTCCTCATTTACCCTACATCAGTTTAAAAACTGTTTTACTCTTAAAAATCACTAATCACAACCAAAAATACCAATAATGAAAATGTACTCGTGTTAAGACAATTACAATTCTTAGTAAAATAGTAATTTGAAGGAGCTAGTAAACTACTGCGTGAAATATTTTTTAAACTGTTTCTATTTCCTCATTTGATCATGGTCTTTGGTGAAGTGAGCTCAATAAATGCTCCTTTTAAATTGCACACTACATTTAGGCTATTATCTGTCATCATATCCATCAATTAGCCCAGCCAGTCATGTATGCTGTATCACTGCACGCTTACCTACCATAAACTGCCATTTTTAAATACGAAGAAAATGCATATTCGAGATCTTTCTACGTCTTCCTTCATCCTTTGTTCTTGCTTGGTTAATTGGGCGCCGGTTTTATATGTATGTTCGTTGGAGCTACTTTTGTAAAAATGATATTCTAATTTTCCGTCAACGTCCGTTACAATTTTCCTTTGTCTCGCCACGTGTCTTCACTTTCAGGTGTGGAGTGGAGACAATCAACTGTAAAATAGCGTTATTAAGATCCTGCTTAAATGCAAAATACTTTGTTACCATACAATCAACTGTAGTAGCCAAAAATACATGCATACAAGACACATACACATTTTTTAAACATTAAGTTAGTTCAATCGTCAGTCAGTTAGTTGGTTTCATTACTAAAATGCATTAATCTTTTGCTGACCTGATTTCTAATGTTATAGTAAGGTAATTAACATGAATTTTACTTGCATTGCTCATGTTAACACACTCTACTTTTATGAATATTTTTAATGTGCCTAAAATATGTCGCAGAAAACAAATTGAATGCTTATTACATGCATTCTTTTAATATAGAGATGCTCTTCCAAATAATATGTACATCTTTGTACATAATATATTAGTTGCCTGTTGCAAATGTCAAATATGATTGGTGACATTTTTACTATGCCAGTAAGGAAAAATTATTTGCTCTGCTCAAAAGCCTTGGAAATCTACGGCGGAACTCATGGAAATATAATACTTAATTATACAGTGGAGCTAATCTTCACTGTCATTGACATTGCAAATTAAAGTTAAAGCATCAAATTCATAAGTGCAAAATAGAAATGACTTCGAATGGGATATTGAGATGGTGTTATGATGTGACGTATTGCATGGTGTCAAGTGTCCACCCACCCATTTCAATCCCCATTTTACAAAATAAACACTCAAAATAATGTTCAAGAGTCATCATCATATTTAAAGTAATTTTTGAAGATGCATGCCAACAATACCAATAATCAATTCCAAAACATGACCATAACCACACATCATTATTAAATTGTTGACATGAAGTATCCAAAAGAATAACTTGTTGAAGAACTTGTTAAGCTCATGACAAAAAATATTCCGTCTCTTCAAAACGATACCGCTTACCACCCCAACCAACCCCATCACCACACACACCTTCTTTCCATTCATTATTTCAAATTACAATATAAAAATGCCTCAAGCAATTTAAATCTCTTTTGCAACAACTCATTCTACAAAACGTCCGTGTGTGGACTGTGGACTACACTCATCGAACAAAAGAGAAAAACACTTTGTTTCTCTTCTTCTTCTTCTATTTCTCTCACTATTTTATTTGCATTGTTCTCTCTTGAAAAAAGTTCTGACTGTGAGTCAGTCAGTCACACGATCCTCTACTCCACTTGTTTCACACAAGTTTGATTCATTCTCCCTTCAATTCCCATCCTTTCACTCCATATTTTCAAGTAGTTTCTCCACCAAATAGAGAGAGATCGCTACTGCACCACCAGATCAACTCAAGACTCCCAGGGTGTCTCCCATTTTTACCGGAGGTGGAAAAATAGGTTGGAAAAAAGGTGGATTCCCTTTTGTGTCAACACCACCATACCACCAGACAACTCAACTTTTTGACGGGAACTTGATTTCCATCAAGACAACTCTCATTCAAGCTATATCTCTATTTAAAATTTATAAATACAGGTGAATTTTCAACCCCGAGCAACAACGCTGCAGGAGTATTTTCAGGAGCTTTTGTCCAATCTTTTTTTTTCTTGCCGTCATCGTCGCGTCGTCTTCCTTTCAATCATTCAATCATATTTATTCTCATTCATCCCTTTTTTTCATAAAATTTTTTCTTCCTATAAACTCATTCATTCATTGTTAAAATCCCTTTTCTCCGAAAGAAAACCCGTGTGTTGCTTTGCTTTTGCTTCTATTATTTGTTTCAGTGGGGCAGCAAGCCGAGGCAGAACCAATCTTCCCATCATAACAACTATATCAATGTACAAGAAAATGGAAGGGTACATTGTTCAACTGTTCAACAAAATAATGTAATTGTGTGATCTGATCATCGGTATCGGTATATTTACGTGTAGATCATGTCCATGTGAACTTGTTGCCGACAATGCAATCCAACATCCAAACCATTCAAAATGCATATTTTTTTATATAATGTGGTAAAACTCTATTGAGAGATTGACTTGGTGAGTGTAATAATGTTGGAATGGATGATGGTCCTCTCCTGATTCTTTCATCACATCATGTCACTTTTTTTCCTATTCTTCTGATGATTCAACATTGCTTTACTTTCGGAGGTCGGAGACTCACTCAGACCCTTCTTACCTTGTATCCCGAGAAGAAGATCCAATTCATAAAGAAAGGTTTTTTTCTTTCTTTCGGTGTTGTCGCGTCGTTAGCAAAAGAAATAATATGTATAATGGTATGGTATTAATAATACTTGTACTCTTTACATGAGACTATTCTTGTAATATTTTTTTTGACAATTGAACATAATGTTCGGAACATAGCTTAGCTAACAAGTTAACAATAGGTGACACACAACGGGGCAGTCCACAACACGACTCCTTTTTCTTTTTTTCAAACAAATGCATAATTGTAGCGTCGGTTTCCTTAGCTGCGGCCGACCTCGTATAAGCTTGATGCTGATCCTCTTTTGTTTTCTTGACAAGAAGAGTAGCGGAGGAAAAAGTCCTTTGTTTCCCGTTCTTAGTTCAGAGTTAAAGCTTCACTTTATCTACAATTTTGCCGTCCTCTTTTGGGCACAGTGTTAACACTCAAAGATATCAAACATCACTATTTAGAAACGTTTGGTCATGGCTCATAAGCAAGTGATGACAGTTTTACATGCATTTTAGCATGTAATTGTAAATATATGTATATTACATAATGTGTAATATCTAAGTCAGCGGTAGTCGGCAGTCGGCAGTGCTAACTGCAATAATTTGATGAATGACAAAAGATGAAAAATTTCTTTAGGGTCAAAATTTGAAATAATTTTTTCCCATGCAATCTTAAAGGTTCATCAAGTAGACTGTTTTTGCTGTGGCTTGGCTTTTTATTCATCCTTTTAAACTCACCAGGACAGCCAACATGCAAAAAAAAGAAAGATTTTTATTGAATTGGATTGGAATACAGGTTCATTCCATATGAATGAACTGAATGTGAGAAAATTTCACCGACTGATGTGGATTCCTTTTGTGTTCATGCTTATTTGTCGATTTAAGATTTTTACTTTTAACAGCAGGTTGCTTTGCTTTGCTGGTTACTTGTTAAAATTAGAGCGTTTTTGATTAAATAAAGGTTTTAATATGATATATTTTCTAAAGGGATCACAAATAATGGTCATTGTACTTGTTTTAAAGGGAATAGCTTTACTATTTTTGGTTTCGGTTAAGTTCCAAATTTTCAGATCAATTTATAAAAAAAGTCTTGAAGAGTCTCTACAAAGTGGTGTGGCATGCATTGCAACAATACCGGATATTTTTGCAGAGGGATTAGAATAACATGTATAACGACATAACGATGCACTTTAGATTGAAAACGATTGATTGAATAATAAAAAGTCCAAAAAAAGAACCTGAAGGAGAATATTTTTTTAATAGAAGCGTGTGTGCAATGCACATGGTACATACTTTACATACATAAGTGTAGTAGAAACCCAAACCAAACCATGAGTGGACGTCGACGTCAGCTTGGCTTTTGCGGAGAAGCAGCATGAAACTTTTTTTCAAATATATATTTTTTTCAAGAAGATTCTTAAAGCTTGAATGAATCTATTTAAAACAAACAAAAAATTGGGATTTCATACAGATATACCTACAAATCTACACATATTGTATACTATATACAATATGCTTATATGCAAAAGTAGAAGAAACGGTTTGCTGTTTTAAAAAAATTCGTCCGATTCAAATTTTTTTCTTTTATAAGTATTATAAATACATTTACGCATGTAATCGGTGATCATAATATTGAGTAAAGCAGAGAGTGACGAATATTTATATTCCATTTTTATTTTGTATATGATGTATGTGTACCACCACTACAACATGTCATGTCATGTCATTTTACTAACAGTTTTACATACAAAATTCCTTTATAGCCAACGTAAGCAAAAATATCCACATCTCTACAGAATCCACATCATCCAATCCACCTTCCTTTTTTTTGTGTTGGTGCTCTCTACTCATGCATGCATCAGGCTCTCGCTCTTTCTGGTGTATTTCATATTATTATTATTGTATTATATTTTGAAGAGAGAGAGAAAGAAAGGGAGGAAGAACACTTGAACAGCATGCATTTTCACGGATGATTGTACTTGGAGAGTTTTTGCTCTACATGACCACTCAACACAATCGAGCGCACCTTATGACACCCATCAGGAGAGCCTTTAAACATAACCACGAAGGTGGAAAAATTTAATGATTCAATTTTCATTCGAAAGTATAAAAAAAATCTCCGTTTTTCGTTTCCGTTTATAACACAAACTCACTCTAAAGCAAATATGTATTCTTTTCTTGGTATTGGTATGCCAACATCCTATGCCACTTGCTTGAATTTTTATAGTAGAAAAAAAATTCATTATAAGTATTTTTATCCACCTTATGTTCTTCTTTAGCCCTTTTTTTAAATAGGAGAAATAAAAATTGTATTTAAAAAAGACATATGTTATGCATGCATGCATGAACAACAATAATAGCACCATGGAAAAAGGAAATAACGGTAGAGAACCACAGTGTATCTCTGTCTCTATTTGGTTTTTACAATGAAACGAGTAGTGTGATATAGAATAAATATGTATATGCATTTATGATAAGCCTTAACGAAAAAACCCGTGTTCAAAATCATCATCACTTGCAAAAAAAATAAAAATTTCCAATCTACTTGAGGTTTTTCATGGAGATGGAGATGGAACATACTTATCCAAGTAGTTATTTGAAAATAATAACAAATAGCCATGCATACTGTTTCAAGCATGTTTTTGTTCACCGGCTGCTGAGACTGAGATTCCTACCGATTATTATTGAAAGAGTGAAATTGTTGAAAATTTGAATGATTTGATATGATATAACAAGCAGATGGATAACATTTTGTATGATGGATAGTTAGAGATGCAAAAACATTTTTATTTGAGTAAAAAAAGAAGTTTTTGAGGGAGAAAGAGCAAAAATGTAATGGTGATGGTGGTAGGTATAGCATAATGATTACATTGTAGACTGACAATGAGTTTTAGGATTTTATTGAAAACACAACAGCATATCAAACTCCTTTACTAACTAATGCACACGGTGGTGGTGATGGTGATGGTTGTGGATGGTGATGATGCGATTATTCTGCCTCAATTACTTTTTTCAATTACCGGATATCGTTGTGGCATGGCTTACTCGCTCAATTTTATCATATTTTTTTGTAGTGGTCTGGTTTGGTTTGGTCTAAAAGTGACGCTTCACAGGTTCTCTTCTTCTACTCTACATAATATTTCAATAATATTTCTCTTGGCCACACATTCAATAAAATGGATAAGTTTGGCCGTTTGGATTGAAATAATTGTGGTGATAATAAGAGGATGATGGAAAGGAAAGTAGTCAAAACAAAATTTATACAAATCTCTTTAAAGATGAGAGTGATCATGTTGGGATATTCATATGAATTTCTCTTTAGAAATGATAAAATTTATTTGTATGCAGAGTGCAAGCATGCGTGAGGAAAGTATGATGAATAAAAATACATAGAAGTATTTTATGTACAGGATTTTTACTAGAGTGATTTGATTTAAAATACGAAACACACCTGTGCTGGATTGCTGTTGCTAAGATGAAGTTTTCATTTTGTGAAAATTAGTAAAGTAAATATAATTAAGTTTTATTTTTACAGCAAGTCATTTTTTCAAGAAAACTTGTCTGTGAACTACATAAATACTACTACTACATAAAAATTTTAATTGATTGATTTGTTTTACCCCATCCATCATTCATCATTAAGTTGTTGTAATGGAAATAGTATTTTGAAAATGAACAAATTACGATTAAGAGGGCTGAATTAGTGGGATTTGAATGTATACCTTAAATATTTGAATTTGGATGATTGTACAAACTCAAAAAGATTTTCATGAAGAAAGCTGCAAGACGGAGAACAAAGTGGTAACACGCTACATATAAACTTGGTAAAAATAGCACAAATTTGAAGAATCTTGTAACTGTAACATGATATTATAATTAATGACTAATGTATACGTACGACTTAATTCTATAATGATAATTTATTTAATGACAACAAATTAATATTAAAAACAACATTTTTTAAAAAATTTACTGATTTGTACTAATTGAGAATTGTACAATTTATTAATCGTTTTGCTTTCACTTTGCGTTAAAAAAACGGGAAATTAAATAATAAAACTTAAAGAAAAAATCGCCAAGAGCCTCAAAACTGCAGTCTCTTGTATGCATTCATATTGCATACATCTCCATACACTAAGATTGCGACAAAAGTAATACAGCAATAGCAAGTTTCAGAATATTTAGCGATTTCACCAAACATAAAAATCTCCCGGTACATTACACGGTTCCATTGTTGAATCTAAAATCCCATTCAATTCAAAAGAGTAAGAATGATGATGATGTATACTTTAAAAAACAAGATATGTAATGTAAAATGTTAAAAAGGGAAACTAAGGTGGCGTTTTCCTATAAGAGCAAAACAGTCAACTGAGTCAGTAAAAGTAAGCAAAAAGCACACTTACACTGCATTGCATATACATATATATATATTTCCCATTTGAAAAATAAACTGGCTTTGCATTGCTCTTCTCCTTGTTTTCTTGGTTAGATGTGATGTGAGGCCGGCGCAATAACGCCACAACCCTCTAGGATTGGGTAGCTGTTTGACAGATATAACGGGATTGGGGCAGGAACGGGCTGGGGAAGAAGGCGGCTCTTAATATTATATGTGTGTACACATGCATACACACAAAACATAATATGTGATCATCATCATACAACACGTACATTTTATTTTTCTCTCCATATCCACTTCTTGTGCAAACAAAAACATTGTCCAATCCCCGGTATACAATATTAAACCAAAGGAGAAAAAAAAGAGATGATGCCTTTTTACAACATGCATGTATGCATTACTTACTTATTATTATCATCATCGTCATCAGCATCATCATGATTATTATTATTATTGCATACTATTTCCATGTAGTATGGATGGGGTAACACACAAAAATGCTCTCTTTTTTCCTCTCTCTGCTTTTCTACCTTGTTCATTTTTTTCCCTTGCTTATTTTTTCTCTCCTCTTATCCATTTTCCATTCTTCGCTTAACAAGATCTTGTCTCTGAGTGAGTATTCCAAACAACAAGAAAGAATGGGTACAAATTTTTGTTGTTGGCTTTAGCTTTTTCGTTGCGTTCGTACACGTTACCCAACCAAACTAACAACATGACAATGTACACGGATTCTCTCTCTGGCTGTTTTTAAGTAAAAACCTTTTGAGTGTCTCTTCTGTAAATCTGTGCTACTGATATACAAAACTCACAGTATTCAGTTGCCTTCTACTGAAAAATCATTTTTCCTTCCTCTCTCTCCGTTTTTAGCCACTATCTGCACCAACAGAAAACAGCCCAACACTCACATTTCCCCAAATGAAAAACCTAGTTGCGGTGGTGGTTTGTTGTGAGAAATGTTGAGGAAATGGTGAGTCTCGCAGTGCAAGCCCTTCAGTCTCACTAGAGCGAGGCAAGCATCATCAAAGGATCTCTCGCTATCTCATCCGCCTCTTGAAAATTATATAGCACCTTGCTAACTCACTTTTGTCTTGAGCACACGCTACAAATATGATATTGAGGGTTAGAGAAAACTCATTGTCTTATCATTAGCACAACAAATTATATTGAGAGCGACGAATAAAAAATCGTGCGTGGGTTTTTTGCTTTCTCTTAAGATAGTAATCACAACAGGTTTTATTTTAAGGGAGAAATTATGTGAATAAAGTTGTGCGTCTTTGGGGACACTTGAAATTGAAGAAAAAAGTTTTTCTTTGGTATTTTCTCTTATAATTAAATCACAGTGTTAGCATTTTAGAAAATTTGAAAATCAAAGTGTTTAGTTTTAATTTTGACAACGCTTAATTTTTAAAAAAAATTGAGTTTGGAGAAATAACTTGGAAGTTTGGTTTGTTCGTAAGAACGACTTTGAAATTGAGTTTTGATTTGTGAAACGTGAGGTAATCCAGTAAAAAAACTGTGAATTATAGACTTGGATTTTTGATATTTTTTTTCTATTGAATGATATATACATATATGTTTATGCAGTAGGAAATCCAAGGTCAGCGACCAAAAGTTTTTCTTTAAAAAAAAGTTTGCTAGTGAAAGTCAAGTTTTTTGTGCAAAAATCATACTGCCAGCATCTCAGATCTCGCCCGTTGCCTCTTGGCCGGGCACAAACTCACATCATGTCTCCGCCAACTCTGAACCAATGCCTCATAAAGGTAAGCACAGTCACAATATACCCTCCTTTTTTCTTCACTTTGATATAAATTTATGGACAAAAATGTAACTTTACGTAAAAACAGTAAAATATATTTAGTCCCTATACCTATTTCAGGGATGTTCATTTTTTACACTATCATCTTCACTGATTTACATACTAACTATCTAATATATTCCATTTGAAGGCTGCACGCTACACAATTGAACTTATTCTGTTGGGATCACGCACTCTTCCAAAAAAATAGATAATCGACCTTCATTTCTCAAATGATAATCCTTTTGACAATGAAACACGTATTTAATAAATAATTGCAATGCAGAAAACTGGAATATAATCGATATTTTTATGAAGTGTGTGCATTCCGGATGCTTAAGCTTTTTGCTGCTCTACATTATGCATTTTAATGTATCCGGCAAAATGAGGAGATGGGACAGGAAACCGGAAAAACCGAAAATCGGTTACGCACGCACATGCATCCAGCCATCGAAAAAAAGAATCATTGATCACTACACTGCCTTTACTCTAACAATAAGTTTTGGTATTGTAGAAACAATATGGTTTAAAAACTTTTCCTATATTTTCATCGTAAATTACATTTTATGCAAAATGCATCATCATCAGAAAATATATTCAAATGAAATACGAAAACGAAAGTCATCTTAATTTCGTGGAAGTGAAAAGTCAGTTCATTTTTCACACTTATTGTGATAATGTTCCGTTTTTAGGCACACACATTGATTAATACTTGGAAAAAGTTAGTTTTAATAACGTCCGGTTTCATAACGTCTCATTCAACAAGATAGATAGAACGTTCGTATCTCTTTGCTGCTTTCCCCCAAAAAATAATATACGTTTTTTGATCCGATCTATCGGTATAACGTATAATAGGTAGGATGGGATGATGATGACGATATATTAGCGATTAAAAGGAAAATATATTATGTGATACTGTCACAAAGTGTTTTATCAAGCCTATTTCAGGTTAGTTGACCGTGACCGACCAAAAAAATACAGTGGCATAACAAAAAAATCTCTGCCTCTCCGAAGGATCTCCGATTTTTTTCAGTAGTTACCCGGATGATATGGGGTGCTTCCTTTTATTCCGGTTTTGTTCTTTTGTCACAAAAAAAATTCGTTAGGGGTGGTGAAGATAAGAATGGTGTCAATGATAGTTTTCCTGTTACAATTCAACTTTAGCTTTAGGAGAGAAAAATTGATTTCATAGCCAACTTGCATTTGATCATTGATATAAAAAATGCATATATGTACAGACAAAACAATTCATGTAGTTTGTGGGAAACGAATAATAGTGTGCTTTTTAATACATTTCTTAGAATTCAAAATAATTATAATTTTTATTAAAACTAATGCGTAATTTTAAAACATTTTAAATGGCATCATCATATCATCATAATCATATAAAAAAGAAAATCAGCTATGAATACTTCGATCATCCATTATTTCATGATTTGTATTTTTTCCAGCATGACACCATTGTAGCTTTGTGTTTAAAAAGAGGCGTTAAAAATCAAGTGGTTGCTTTTGAAACATTCTTGAACCTTTCCTTTTGTCTAGTCGAGTTCGAGTTGAATGAATGCATACACTTTTTTTTGAATCGGGAACTCAAACTCGGGAAAATGAATACGATACGATACTTGACAACATTATGTTATAAACATTGTGAATCACTTTTCATTCTATTCATTTATTGTGTTTTTGATTCTTTCGTCACTCTTACATATTATATGTTGTACACAATCGCTAAATATGCCCGGTTTTATTTACATATAAAAATATATACGTAACTGAAAACTCATCTAGTATTGCAAATAGTTTTTTTGAAAGAAGAACATGCATAGGGCTGGCTTGCTTGCTTACTTATTGAGCAAAAAGGTATTCTACAAGTCACCCTGCAACTATGCAACCTTACAATTTTGACGAGGAGCGTTTTTACTCTAACAATTGTCAATACTGCAGTTATAAAGAGAAATATTGCCGATCTTTCGTTAATAGTTATTTTGGTAAAAAAGGTACATGCAATTGTTGCAATATAACAATGCAATAGTGAAAAATGCATATAAAGCGTAGTCATCATATCACAATTTTTCCTTTTTTACCTTTTTAATACATTGTGTTTCTTTCGTTACAAATTATAATATTTTTAGATGACATATTTACTTTTGAAATGGAAACGTGCCACGGGTATTTTCATTTATGTATAGAACGAATTTCGAACATGTAATTTTTATCATTACATATTACATGTTATTTTTGAGAGGAGAGGTGTCAAGGGGAACTTTTTACATTTCGCTGGTATTCTCGACAACCTTGATTATTATAACAATAAAAATACATTAAAGTCATTTTGAATGAAAATGTGATACCTGACTTGACTGAAAGGGACAATGTTCATTTAAAAGTCAACATGCAGTTTTACAATGTCAGTGTATAATGATGAACAAGAGCAAGTTTACAGCTGGGCACTTGAGAGTTGAGACTTGTACAAGTTTGAATGGAATCACTAAACGAAACGACTTAATTTCTTACAAAGTTTTTCGAGAGGAGGCGGAGAATTGGGTGTGAAAAGGTAATGCAATATGTAATGCTTGCGCCATTTACTATTTTAAAAGAGTCTGAAGTACTGAGGGAAAAAATCTGTCTTCATTCAAAAAGAACAAGAAAGATTGCGTTACAAAAATGATGTCTTCGTTAACATAATGATTTTCTCAATTGAATTGATACGTTAACTATTACAACAGAACAGGACAAAATAGTAACATTTCTATGAAAACTGTCATTTCGCATCTTTAAATGTATGTATCTCAATACAAATTTGTAAGAAACGAGGATTTTTTTTCTTCAAAGAAATCGAATAAAAATGACTTGGCAATTTACTAGGTTATTTAAATAGAAGATCACGTACAGCTTGTTATCCTTGTAAACTATGGAAAATAACAATTCATGATACCTTTATTCGTTATTGTTCATTTTTATTTTTAACCTTACATTTTTCCACATAATTTATGTAAAAATGACAGTTTTTTGTCTTGATTCAGGATTTCATTTGCAAATATCTAAAAAGACAGTTTGGTTGTTTCTATCTATACATTCCGTGTGCTATTGTAATTAAATAAATCCCAGTCACTTAAACGGTTATTTATTTTCCTACCATACATTTCCATGTATTTTTTATGATGGTATCATATTCACAGCAACAACAATAATAATAATTTTATGAGTCCATCTCAAAAGCTCTTTATTACAATTCATCATCACAAAAATAATACCTCATTATTGCATATAAACTCTGTAAATATTTGATATAACTTCAATTCAGTTGTGACAAGTACTCAAAAACATTTTGTTTTTATTTTCACTGTTATTACTTTCTTTGTGGGATTTACTGGAAATGAAATACAAAAGAACTGTAATTCTCATAAGTACTCATTGTCCTGTAATTACTCATAACTTTTCATATGAAATTTTCATATGCACATATGTACCTAATGTCAAGATTGACTGATGAAGATTATAATTTTTTACGATGACATTTGGGAAAAACAAGGACATATTTTAATAACCTACAAATATAGAAAACTTTATAGCAGGTTTATTTATTCAAACGTTTTATTTTCTGTTTATCCTCGGATTAAAGTAGAAGAAGGCTGAAAACAAGTGTACTTGAAAAATAAACATGTATGTACTTCTCATAACTGAAAAAGTCGACTGTTCAGAAAACGTTTCAAGTTTTCAACTGAAAAAAGTCAGTCATTTTTGTTTATGTACAGTAAAGTAACAATGTACAATGTATGTATGTATGTGGTGGTATGGAAATCGTCATGATGATGATCCTTATTGTCGTCATCCATAACATCATCCTTTTCTTCTCCCTCTTTCACTCCGTGAAATCTTGTGTTTTTATTTAACTTTATACAGTGAAGTTGTCGACTAGAGTACAATAGAAAACTCTCTTGACTTTTTTTATGATCCTTATGAAAAGTGATGTAAAAGGATGATGATGATGATAACTATGACATGTAGTTGTTGTACAACATGAATGACAGCATTACTCCTTCGACAAAACAACTTTACTTGCTCTCTTGTTGAACAAACTGTGTATATTTTATAGGATGAAGGAACGAGCGCTATTATCAATGGTAGAATGGATTTTAACAACAAGAAAGAAAGCACAATTCAGAACGAGAGAGGATATATGTAAGGGAAAAAAGATATGAAATGTAAATCAAACCTAAAAATAGATGTGTTTCTTCGTATAAAATATACTATAAAGAGTAGATATAATAAATACACGGGGTTTTTGAAGAATATGCTTGCATACATTGTCTGTTTGCTTTTTACACTGAACTGAATCACTCTCTCTCTGAAACAAGTTGGTTTTCTTCTTGGAAAATATACTTGTTACTAGTTTTCTGCTTTTCTCACAATTTTCCTCATAACTCTTGATGCGTTGAGTTTTTCTTGAGAAATGAAGACAAAAAAGGACTATTTACACTGAACACTTGTTCTTCTCTCTTTTTTGGTGGTGGTGGTGTTCACACTGACTGAGTGAGAGTGAAGAAAAGGGTTACACTGTTACACTACTTACTAGACAGTAGTGGTTGTCAACAAATGACAACTTTTACTTTTCTCTGGTGAGTTGAGTGAGTGACTAAAAATACAAGAACTACTTCACACTCTGCTCTGTTTGCTACAAGACATGCCAAGACAAGCCACGCCACGACATGCTGATTCCACAAAAGTGAGAAGGATTTACATGATGATGATGGTTTTTAAAATGTATAAGGTGTACGATGAGAGAGAAATGTATGCATTGTCAACTCAACTTTTCCTGTCAACCTTTTTTCTGCTCTTTCCCAAAACTATGCATTTTCACAGAAGAAACACTTAATAATAAATGGTGCTACAAATGTGCACATTTACTAGCCAAAATGCATTACATTTTGGTGTGTGTCATCTGAAAAAAAGCTTGAAAAATGCAAATAAAAAACATTTGACGTACGTTTCCTAAAATATGGTATGATAAAATCTACCCCATTTGTAAAATTATGCATTTTATTCTTAAGGTGAAATCATTGCATTGCAAGGTTTAATTACTCATTCTATTAATATTGATTGTGGAAGCGGTGATGTGAGGTGACCGGTGATCTCAAAAATGTATCAATCAGTAAGACAAGACTAATGAAATGAACAAGTGATGTTGATACTGTTGCAAAACAATTGTTACAGATATTTGCCATTTTTATGATTGTTTACATGCACGATATTTTTTTGTGGAAGCACTCAACATGATGAAAATAACTTTTTTTTTGATAAAGTAACAAGGAATGCTGGGATATACCATACCAAGTTGCGTCTCATTACATCATGATGATGATGGCCTTGTTCTCGGGAGTTGTTCTTTTTTCATCTTCATATGATTATTATTACGTTATCGTGTCTACACACGTTCTTTCCTTCTTAAAACACGTAGAAAGCAAAACAAAACTCACACAATGTATTTACTTTACCAAGCTATGTGTGTAGGTATGTGTGATATAAAGAAAGTAGAAGTGTAAACAGCATAAAAAAGGAATAACTTCTTTCTCTCTCTTCTCATCGTCAGTAGTACACACGCATGCATAAAATGAGTAGTGGATTGGTAAAAGAAAAATAGGAACAATTTTTTATATGTTTTTATACTCTCTTAACTTATTTTCTTTTCTTCGTCTCGTCGCCTGAGTTTGCTTTTCGGTGTCAACTCACCATACACACAAGACACAAGAGAACGTTGAATCAGAGATGCCGCGCGCCGACATCGACAACGACATAGCACATTAGACTAGACGCATATAAAATATAATGCATACAAAAAAATAAAAGATTCTTCTTCTTCTCTCCTTCTTCATAGTCAAGTCATAAGAAAAAAAAAGAAGAAGCTGAGGAGAGAGAGAGAGATAGAGAAAAAGGAGAATACATAAGAAAAGCCGTTTGAACAAAACTGTCGAGGACTTTTACTACTTGTGACATATCTTTCACGCTTCAACAACTCCCATTGACGAAAACGTAAAGGAAAAGTAGTAAGACGTAAAGAAGAAGAGAACCATATAGCACGGCAGTAGTAGCACCAGAAGAAGAAGAAGAGAGAAAAAAGGACTCTGAGTGACTTGACTTTGTATGCTTCTTCTATACATTCGTTATATCACATCACAATACATAGTACACAGAAGAGTCCCCACCACCGCCAAAAAAATATAATATATTGAAAGCAAAAAAAGATGACATTGTTGTGCTGTTGTTTTGTGTGTGTGTGTCAGTGTGAATGTGTAAATATGTTGTGTTATTTGTATAACAATATATATAGATATTTTATGTTCGTAATGCATTTACTCTTCTTTTTTTGTGTTAAAAAGGGAGAAATGAATAAAAATAGGAGAAGAGTGAAGGAGTAGAGGAAAAAAAAGTGAAGAGAGATATTATTATGCATTATAATAACTACATTTTGTACTGCTGTTCATGTCGTCAATGCAGTCAACAACAGTATACTATACAACTACATCATTCCATGTGACGACGATGGAATGATAGTGATGACGAGAATGGTGATGATGATAATCTTGATACATTGTCATTGTGCATTTACTTTTTTTTCCTTTTTTTTTGAAGGAAAAAAAGAAGAGATTTTTTTTTGGAAGGAAAGATATTTTTATGTGATGCTGTGCAGTGTGTACAGAGATTTGTTTTTTGTTATTGTCGCATGTACGAAGGATTACTTTCTTTTTTAGTAAAAAAAATATTATGTGCTGTTTACTGCACTGTGTTTTGTATTTACGGATTTTTTATTCATTTGTGGTGGTTGGAAAGAATAAAACGGGATAAAAAAGAGTTGTGTGGGAGAGAATTTTTTTAGAACTCTTTTGTGTTTATTTTTTGTTGTGATGATTTCCATAAAAAAGAGGAAGAATGTGTACTTATCACTTTATAAAAATATAAATAAAAAGTTGAATGATGTAGCAAAGGATTTTGTGTGGTGAAAAATGGAAAGCTCTGGCGTTTCAAGAATACAGTTATATGTTTAAAGATAAAAATGATACGCATAAAAATGTATAACATAACATGCATGTAAAATATTTGATAGTGGCCATGAAAAAAATACAAGTTGAGATTTAAGGAAACAGGAAAATTTAAAACATTAGAGCACATTAAAAGAATTGTAGAAGGAACTACAGCGTTTTACTTTGTACAATAACTTGGTTTTTTGCACATGCCATACAGTAAAAACACAAGCAGTTTGAATATTGTAAGCAAGTTAAATAGTTAAATATGGAGCGTGCTCGTTTGTCGGCAAGTTTTACGGTTTTTAGTAAAACTCTGAGCATTTGTTTATTTCTGTCAGGGAAAATTACATATTTTAGTATCTCGTAATATAATATTTTAATAATAAAGTTGTGCGTGCTTCGAAAATCTCAGCAATGTTCTTTGAATCTTTGTAAATTATTTTTTGAATAAAATGAAAGATGACTTTGTAGAAAATGCTACGCATCAGTATAAACTAACCTTAACCATATTTCAGTATAAACTTGTTAGACAAGCAGGTTGGTCTCAAATAGCCCCAAAATCACATACCACTACCACACTACATAATATACTGTCGTTTTAGATTTTTTGTGCAATTCGTTTTAACTTTCATTAAGATGTTCAATTTCAAAAGTATTTAAGTACACATGAATTACGTTGCTTATTATTAAAATCGTTAGAAATGTCGACTGCTTACAAATGTAAAAATAGATAAATGGGTTTACCATGCCATCGCATCAGAAGTACACTCCCAATTCTATTTCTATTCTGACACTTATTCTATTTAGTATTTATCCCTGTGAAATGAAAATATAGAAACGTAAATAAAACAGGTAAACCTGTTGGGCAAGTTTCAGGATTGGAGGCCGGCTCCGCCGGAAATTATAATTAAAGTTGGAATATTTAAACAAACTTGTACATTTCGATGCCATTTTATCATAAAACAAAAAAAAGTTTTATTCAAATGGCTATATTTCGAAAAATATTGAGTTTTGGACCATAGTTCCTTAACAAAGTTTGATCCCAATATTATAATCTATCGATTGGTGCAATAATATTTTTTGCCTATTTAAAAAGCATGGGACCGTTAATTGGCCGTTACT
>JAQFXM010003338.1:0-20595 GCA_034693345.1 Entomobrya multifasciata | reverse complement strand
ATTGTAGTTTTGGTAGCTTGAATAATAAATAATTTTGAAACATGGGTTTATCACATCAGCTCTACCCAAAGGAAGATATAGTTTTTTATGGATGGATTTCAGAAGGAATTTTCAGAACTAACGTGGTAACGTGGTAGACTTTAAATGGCTATTAATAATATTTGAAATTCCTGACCCCTAAAAATCTAGTATTTTTAATTTGGTTACACATATTATATGTATTAGTTTTAAAAAAAATAATAACTTCGACGACAAAATATTTTGTCTCCCTTCTAAAACAAAAAAGTCGCTAATGATAGATGCGTATTTACAATCACAATCACTTTCTGTATACATTATGTTGTTCCATGAATTTAGTAATTAATGATGTTCAAAGACAGCCAAATTTTTTAACAGATACATATTTCCAGTTGTCTTAGCTGCGCAATGATGTTGAAATTCGGTGTTTTTCCTCGAGTAAAAATATTAAATAAACTACAATAATGTAAAGATCATGATGCAGGAATGCAGGAAGTTAGGATTATAATATCATGAATACGAAATTAATATATTTGCGCTGAATGTAAATGATTGAAAAACATGTTACAGCAAATTCAAACAAAATAGAAGCAGATCAGTACACACCTGATTTGTGGTCATTAAATAGCTAGCTACTAATCGATCGATAGACGGATGTTTCTCTCTATAAATTGGTCTCTAGTCTCTCCACTTTTTCACCAGTAAGACTAATTTCCTATAAGAATTCTACGTGATCGATCATGTTCATTAAATCATTACTTTAAAATAAAATCTAATTATCTGTACCAATTTAGACCATTCAATGCAAATATACACATACATAATTCATAAATATGATCTATTAATCGCCTTTAAAATAAATTGGTAAACGTTGGTAGACACAAGAATTTATTGAATTAATATGAACTTCTATTGGTGGTTGAATTTTTACTAAAAATAAATTTAATTAAGATTTGGAGCAATAATCAAAGCATAGTACAAACGTAGTGATCAGATTGACACGGTCAACAAAATCAACGTCACTGAATTGTGTTTTTAAAAGTTCGATGTCATTTCTTTTAAGTCTCAACCTAATTTTCACAAAAATGTAGTTTGTTTGTATTTATTCCAAGTACAATTTAAAGAATACAAATGTTGCACAGTTTTAAGTTTAGGACGTAATGCATGCTAATTAACAAGTAATTAAAGTAAAGAGTGAGTATTTATCCCAGATAGTGGACACTGAAGAGTGTATATTTATTTTCAAAGTGTGATAACATTCATACAAACTGCAAATAATAAATACATCAAAAGTTTTACTGACAATGAAAATGGATAGCATTCAATTAACAACGTAAAAATCATATTCGAAACTTTAAAACTAACTTTGCAATGTGTAAAGGGTGGGTTATACTTCCATAACATATACTATACACATAACATAACGTAACATATATACTATTAGCTAGTTACTGTGTTACAATTAGTACTAGTACATACGTCAAACATCACATGTTTAATTGTCATCACATTTACTCAGCACCAATAGCAGAATTCTCACATTTATGCCATTTTAATTAAAATTCAATGTTATTAATAATTCGAAAGGTGTACAGAGAAGGTGTATTTATATCCACGACCTACAATCTCAATGAAACTTTACTTTTAAAAGTCGTGATACAACCTGAGGGCCCTAAAAGTTTTTCCCATACATTCGTCTAAATATTCATGCATTCATAGACCAAATACACTTATTTAAGTTTTCAAAAAACATGCCAATTTTCACAATAAAAAAGATATATTTCTGAAATCGGAAGATACATATTTCTAATTTCGTTTGATAATTTTGCCATCATTCGAAGTATCCTGTCCGCAAGTACCAGAAGAGAAAACAATGCGATTACTTTGTAATACGAAACAAACCAGGAAACTGTCCGACTTGACCTTAAACTGTCCATTTACTCGGCAGCCATCATCATACAAGGTATTTAATTTCGTTTATAAAAGTTACTAGCATGTCAACGTTTTAAACACATGGTGAAAGCAAACTATCTGACAGGATAGCTTTTAGTTTAGACTTCAATGTGATATGAATCAAGGATCAAATATTCGACATGCTTTTACATCACATAGGTATGCATGTAATTTCTGATCCAAGCGGGTATAAATCTCACTTTTAGTAGCAATAAAATGTGCGGTTTACCGGTAGTAAATTCATCATCAGCTCTTTTGGCACAGAAGAAAAGCAAGAATGTTTGCCTGAGTACCAAAACAAAACTTAATTACATCGTGAACAGCACATTATATACATACGTGTATTATATAAAATTGACAAGGACAATAGTAGCAAGTGTTTAAAGAACAGATGAATCCATTCTATAAAACAATATTTTTGGAGTATAGTGAAAAAATGCGATTTTGTATTATGTTACGGGTACTTGCATTCCCAATATTTACTACGGGTTACTACGGGTAGCTACATACATACAAGAAATTAAATTTCTCTCATACTTTAACAATGACCACTAGTATACTTAAAACTATAGTTGATTCCAGCTCTTTTAAAACAGTCCCGTTACATACTGTAGGTATTAAAGTTTAGTTCAAAAAAGTCTATTCTATAATACATTTTTAGCAAATTACATTATACATCTTCCGCTAAAAAGATATACTTCATTTGTAACAGTATATTGCACCATAATATAATGTTGTACATGTACATACGTATCCGAATTAAATTTTTATACTTTCTTTAGCGATAGAACATTTCCTTCTACAATACCGTCTACAAGGTACACGTATAACGTATATAATATCTATCTGTCTACATAATCTATACACAATTATATACTGGTGAGCTAATGCTAATAGAGTAGTGGTGAATACCGATGACAGAATGATGTTTGGATTCGCTCATTGAGTGGAAATGTAATAAGGAATTTCCTCAGACACGGTGTGTTTCATCTTGAACAATTCTCCTGGGGGTTCTGTCGACAGCCGATGATGATGACTTTGCTGCAATTGAAGTTTTTGTTGATATTGCTTCTGAAGAAGCAATTTTCTGCGGAGCGATCCATCATCCACATCTGAGCAATTCTTCCATTTGTTCATCTTCTCATTGGTGATAACGGTACTGTCGTCCTTACACTTCCAATTCTCTCCCTCATCAGTATACTCTACTCCGTCCTTTCCTGGAAGCTGGACATATTCACTTTTAATGAAAGAATTGTGCTTCAAGTGGGGTACAATGACTGCTCCAGTTCCACATTTTAATGGAAGAAAAGCAGCAGTGGCTTTGGCACCACCAGAACGACCAACTAGATTAGATTCTGCTGGAGCGACACTATGTCTGCCGACCCTACGTGGTGAAATTGTGCCGTAATACTGAGAATTGTGATGAGCCAAGCTCCCTGGAACGTTGTGTCGACTTCCATTCACTTTGTTGCTGTTTTGTCTCAGTTCCTGCTCGGGTTCATGAAATTCATTATCATTATTTGTTGTAATAAGTGGGAAGCATGTATTCTCGCTGGCGTTCCCATTATTCCCAATTGGGGAAACATGAGTTGCCGATGCTGCTCCATTATTCAGTTCTTCAACCAAATGATGCTGCGGATGCGTATGTGATGGTGGATAGCTGCAATTTTGCTGAGTTTGGAGTTGTGGATGATGCAACTGGAGTTGGGGTAACTTTGGCTGTTGGATTGCACAAATGTTTGACGTGGGAGAACTGTTCCGTCGGGGTTGTCGGCTGTGGTAAGGGCTCACTACAAAAAATAACAACAAAGTGAATTAAAATTTTGGTTTTGAGAGAAGATGAATGAGTAAAATGAGAAATGAGGAAATAATCTAATGGGAAAAATATGTACACATCCATTATCTTTCGCTCTCCAGGAAGGAGTAAGGACATTTACAATTTCTGTTTTAGTATAGATTAAAGTTTGGATCAGCAGCATAATACCTGCTTTTTTGAATATAAAATATGTGTGCAAAATGCAAATTTTCTTATCTATCAATTTCAGTTTCAGCCTTCAATGTTCTTCCGTTCAATTTGTAATTTGACCTTGCTTTTCCCCATGCTATCTAAAACTGAATATTATATCGTTCTATGGCAGATGGCAGTGAAAAGCACAAGGAGAGGATGGATTTACTTTTTTTTCTTGCAGAATGTTCGATCGAGAAATCGGAACCCAAACGAATTTTATTTCTTTTTACCAAAATATGCCAAAATACGTTAGATGTAAACAATAGCAGGAAATTAGATAAAAATGTTCTTTCATTTCCATCAAGACAAATGCTTTTAAGTCTCTTCCCTTTCTTACACTGACGTCATGGACTTTTTGAAGCGAAAAATTTGTCAAGCTATTTTTAAAATACTGAACTAAAATAGCAAAAATGAATACATGATTACACGAACCATTCCCACCTACACATAGTTCCAGTGAAACGTTGTCAATTTGTATTTGATGACTACGTTTATTGGAGTTCCTGAAATGTTTATAAGGCTTTAACATGAAAATTACACGAGATCGTGTATCCACATTCCAAATTCCAAAACTCTCTCTTAGACTCTTATACACGAATAATTTAATAATGCACAACATACATATATAGCGCTTTCGTGAGCACTTCAGGCTCTCTCTCTTTCCATATCATCTAAATCCACTTAACATCATAAATTTATTATAGATCTTTTTTCTTATTTACTAAGCCTTCCAGCATTGCACCACTGCCTTCCTTGTCATTTCTTCTTTATAATACTGACTGACGTTCATAATGGAAGAACATGTCAAATGACTATCATCTTTAACATGCGATATGATTTTACTTCCTTTGAAATATTCATACTTTGTTCAGCCGTAAACAGAAAGTTAATGCAGACATTTCTCAGTTATGATGTGAACTGTCATGAGAGAATAAACTTTTAGTACTATGCTGTCATCATCAACCCAACTTTTTATGTGCTGCTGATGGTGTACATTTAATACCAAAATCAGGATAAAACCGAAACCAACGGACAGATGACCTTTAGTGTTTGCCCTCTTCGTCGCAATCCACAATCTGTGGAAAACGAAACGATGTGTGGCATATGTGTATGTTATGCATGTTGTGTTGTTCAACGAAATGGTAGAATCTTATTTTTTATTCAGAAACTACATAAACTTGTAAGTAGTATACATATCTTCTGCAGCAGATAACCAAGGACGAGAATGCAATTTACAATCTTTTAGGTCGTCGTACGTATGGCCAAGTCAAGTGAAATGGGCAAACATTTCTGAGTGGTTTACCCATGCTGTTTGACTCGAAGTACTTGTTGTAGAGTAATGGATGCGCCACTTATGTATGCATAAATTGAAGATTCCCTTTTTGTTTTAATTTCAAACCAACACTGGTGACTGTTCTCTAACTCGTTTGGTGCGATTGTGTGATAACAAACTAGGTATATAAAACTTGGAAAAAGTTTATTATGTACATTGCATTAGTTGTAATGATAGAGGAAAGATTGAGATAGATAGAAGTTTGGAGTACCATTCATTCCATCCCATTTCACAAAGCAGACAAGCGAACGCCCACACTCAAAATGGAATGAGAGTGAAAATATTAATAACTTCTTGTCAAGATAAATGCTAATAGGTACATAATATGTAGGTAAGACGTGGGTATACTATATGAAGAGATATAGTGAAGTACACTTTCATAAAACTAATATTAAAAGTT
This sequence comes from Entomobrya multifasciata, assembly GCA_034693345.1. Taxonomy (NCBI): domain Eukaryota; kingdom Metazoa; phylum Arthropoda; class Collembola; order Entomobryomorpha; family Entomobryidae; genus Entomobrya; species Entomobrya multifasciata. The sequence continues at coordinate 14,883 of JAQFXM010003338.1, read as the reverse complement.
GCTATTAATTTTTCTATTCTTTCAAGTTAATGAGAATTGCGACGAGATGGGAAATTTACTTGAATCTTCCCTTGCGTATATCTGGTTGACCATATATCTTTCTGTAATTGGGCAGCTTGATACTAGAGTCGTCCCTCGCAATATACAACTTCCATAATATTATCCCTTGCGAATTGCGATCAGTTCCTCCTGGGTGAACATGTAATTTATCTTTTATTTTCAGGACACGTATAACGAACAGGTTTGTTCATGAGATGATGATGATGATTATTGCAGCAGTATAAGTCTACAAATTCTCTGAAATTTCGTGAGATATTGTAGTGAGTAATGGAAATAAAAGGAGCAAGCACCACAAACATTTTTCATTTACTCATCCATCCCTACTTTTCCTATTACGGAAGATAAGTACCCAACAAGAAAGAAGAAAAATGATAAAGAATGCAGAGCATATAGCAGTCAAGTATACAATTTTCCTTTATATAATGCATGGAATAACAGTCTTATGTGTTTTTCGAGTGTCTAGGAAAACTTCAGTAAGGTCACTTTAAAGTGATCATGAATTCAGACAAAGGCTAAAAAACTACTTAGAGATTCTGCATGAATCTGGTGTAGGTTTGTAGCGTACATTTTGTAGAATGGGTACATACACGATTGCTAACAATTGAGAGATTTAATATTAATTTAATTCTCTGCTTCCTTGTTTCTCAAAGGAGTATCCCACACTCCATTTCCATACACAATATTCCAGAACCTAAACAAAGCGAAGAGGGTGCCATGAGACTCGCGGAAAGTGTAATTAGACGAGATTGGTAAATATCCTTGAAATTGATTACCATGTTGTACGCCCTCCCCTCCCTATCCTATGATTGTACAGACAAAATCCTATCATCATCGTCGTTCTAGCATTTCTACCAAAATAGGCTATTATTATAGGCAGCGAATGCAAAAAATGTGATAAAAAGTTGAGTGGAGAAAGTCCATAACGAGAAGTAAATGAACTAGCAAGGAGTTTGGGATCACATTCCATTTTCCATTAGTTCAGCTGGCTGATACTGTTACTTTCATCCCGATTTCTGCTTATTTACCTCTTTTAATCTTTAATGACATAAGGAGTTGACGTTTTGCTGGTTACATCACATCCAAGTAATGTAATCGCCAGATGTGGATAATATACATGTGTACTCAAAGATTGTATTGTAATAGGTAGTGGTGCGGTGTCTTGTGTCTTGTTTCATTGAATATGGTACTTACAGTAATGGGTTGGTGAGTAGGACCCAGACCTGAGATGTCGTGCAGGTACTTTGTTCGGTGATGAGAAGCTCGGGCTGACGATCAATGGTTTCGTGGGTGGGCCTAATTCATAATGAAATTTGACATTAGGCATTATCAACCACCGGAGGTCATGCTTACTCCGTCGTAATAACTACTGATTTCTTGTTTCTACAAATATATTGCTTTACACACACATTATATCAATTATTAATGTCAACAAATATATCGGTGATGAGCAAACGTGCTAACTGTGATTAATCCTAACTAGCCACCTCTTCATATTATATTGTGTATTACAAAAGGATAACAAGTAACAAGTTAATAAGTTTTGTGTGACTGGAGTACACGTATGTAATGTATTTTTAGTATCTTGAGCTAGATGACGTCTTGAACTAAAGCATAGCATTTTTTACGCTTTGGAGGACATGGTCCTAAAACTAAAACAAATGTTTGCTTAAAAACTTCTGTATAAGTTTGCCCCAATTCCTAATCACTTGAGTCCAGTTTTTTGTCACGGTTTACTACAAACTTTGGGTGAGAATAGAAAGTTTAGACATAATTGTTAGAGCATTTACTTGGACTACATGATGCCGCCTGTAAATTGAAAATAAAGGCTCAAGAGCTTTAATTAGAAATCACATATTTACTTTTAGATAAAAAATCTACGCCCTAAATAATATCTGTTGTCAGGCTGAAACAATATCCTTTATTTGATTTTCTAAAGGTAGCGCCCACAAAAAAGTTTTGCGACCTTTCTCCCGGAAAAACAATTTAGTTTGGTCATTTGAGCATGTATGGGTTTTGTTTACCGATTTACTGAGCTCCAGCGATTGACCGTTTTCACTTTAGCTATACAGATAACGTGACATATTGGAAACACCTACCTACCCAGGTGCGCATTTCTTTTTTCCCTGTCTTTCTAGCCGTTTCTAAGCTCCATTGATTGTTCAACAGATTTAATATTGCTACCATAATCGTTGAAAATGAAACACAGGAAAAAAAACAAGTAATGTACATACAAAGCCTGCTCGTCTGCCCATCCCATTTACTACTGAGTAGGACGATAATCCAAGTACAATGACACTTACTAGTAGTAACAGCTTCTTTCCGCAACAACACCTTTTCCAAAGCAGCTTGTTCTTCGTCCTCTCTCCTTCCGTTTGCTGCAGCCCTTTTATAGACAAAGTAAGCCTGTTGGGATAAAAATCAGATTAAATTCATCAAATCAAGGCTTTGAGCCACATTTGGCAGTATTTACGTAAAAGAGAGTAAAACTCTTTCTCTTCCGGTGAAATATTTGGTTACAAAATTACATTCATAATGTATATTTACGTGACGTAAACAGAATTATACGTAAGTTGAACGGACAGATGGCTGTCAACCTCGATTATATTTAATGCTACACAAGTATTGCGCAAAATATGCCACAAAGAATTGAGGAAATTCGTGGAGAATGGTTTTTATTTTAAGTATTTTATGCATAAAAATATTCCCATATGAATTAATTCCCAAGTAAAGAATACTTTGAGTTCATGGATTAGGTATGTAATATGCATAGGGTTTAATATGAGAAAATTATTTGCATGCAATTCAAACGAATGAGGAACATCAAAAATTATTATTTTGTATGTGATATCCGATTCTAATAAAAACCCTTCTAATATTCTTACCTAACTTCCGTTATAAAAAACTCAAGGATCGTATATCCTCGGTATGCAATACCACAGAATCCATTAGTAAAGTATATCATATGCTTTCCAATTATGTTTGTGGCACCCTTAGGGGAAAGTGGAATCTTTTCTTTATTAGCGTATCCAGTATATAAATGTTATTCCTAACACAGCATTATCAACTACCTGTTAATCAGTACATGCCACGTCAAAAAAATTAAATCTGAATACCCAAATGTAAACTGCGGCTTACATAGCCAGCTCTTTTTGATGAAGACTCTAGTTTTCGTTGCCGACGCTATGGACTTTGAGTACTATCTCCATAAAATCTGCCCTACATAAATACACACCAAGATCAGGAATGTATTAGTCTAATATTACTTGTTATTTCAAGCAGTTCATATTAATATTTACTACATCCACCATATACACACATTTCAAGGTTTTAAATTTTCTAACCTAACAGTAATAAGTTGAGAATTGACATTGAGAATGACAAGTTGCTTCAACTTCTAATTGAGGGAAGTGAAGATGTAAATAAGATCACTGAGGTTGCTGAAAAATATTCAAACAATCCGTCCCTATTAAGGAAGCAGTTGGATTTGCTAATTAGTAAAATATCTGACAACGACGTAAAATCGTTCATCAAAGAAGCACTTGATGTTATCCCACTACGTTTTACTGCTCCAACAAACGACGCTACTTTAACCTAATGTCACTTATCAGTTACTGGAATTTAATCGGGCTACAAATTATGAAAAGAAAACGAGGAAAAAGAGGCCAAAAGAAGAGAAAAAAGCCATCACTCAATATGTTAAAGAACTCGTATAATTTTCCACGAATATTATACACAAATGCATGTTCTTTAAGTGCAGATAAAATAGATATCCTCCAAATTGCTAAATTAAAATATGATATAATTGGTATCACGGAGACATGGGGACATGAAAATAGAGACATTAATCTGCATGGTTTTTACTTATATGAGACTCAACGAATAGGAAAAACTGGTGGTGGGTCAGCTTTGTATATTAGGAATTCACTCCAATGTACAAGATACAACAACTATGTGTTTAATAACAATGTGAATTTCGAAATTACATGGGTCATTGTTCGTCCTCCATACCTACCAAAAACAGTTTCAGTTATAGCAGTAGCATGTGTATATATTCCTCCGAGTTCAGATAAAAGCAGCCAATCAGCGCTTTACAAAAGTTTGTGTAATGCAGTAGAAAATATACGTAAAAAATATGTTTCACCAGGAATAATTATAATGGGAGATTTCAATAAATGGAAGTATGCTAACACTTTTTCAAGTGCAACAACCTTGGATCAGTTAGTACACTTCCCTACCTTCATTGATGAGCAACGGGATAAAGCAACAAAACTTGATCTTATTTTTAGTAATATGAATGAGTGGTATGAAAAACCTATACCTCAAGCTTCACTTAAAGCCAGTTTAATGTATCATATTTGTCTTATGTTTCGTCCGAAATCATGGTTAGCCAGAAAAGGAACTTCATCTATCCAAGTTAAATATCGAGATTATACAAATGATAATCTGTCTGACTTTGCGGCGATTGTGGATGCAGTGAATTGGGCTGAATTTTACAATGCTCCATCGGTTGATATTAAGGTTGAATACATGAACATTACAATACGCAACGCATTTGAACTTTGCTTTCCAGAAAAGGAAAAATCTGTGTCTAAAAATAATAAGTTGTGGGTAACAAAATCTTTGACTGAAGCGTTTTTGCTTCTCAAACGTGAAATAGATAAAACCAAAATTAGAATTATGAAAAAAGAGCTTGTTAGTAAAATTAAATTGGCTAAGGAGACTTTCAATAAGAACTTACAGTGCAAAATTACCTCTAATCCTGTCTCTATTCATTCAGTTGTGAACCAAGTCTGTGGTATCAAACAAAAATCATCGGCAATTGAGCAGTTAGCTTTAAGTGAGAGTGAAACTATCCCATCCATATTAAATAAAATCAATGCATTTCTTTCCGAAATAAATAACCGCTATCCCCCAATAATCAAAGAAAGTTATTATAAAAATACAAATAAGAAATGTCTTTATGTTAGTGAGTTAAGTGTGCTTAAAAGCCTTGAAAAACTCAATCTACAAAAATCGAATGTACCAGGTGCTCTTCCAGTACGTTTTATCAAGTTTGCTGCAATCCACATAGTACCAATGTTAACACACATATTCAACTACAGTTTTAGGAAAAATGTTGTACCAAGTGAATGGAAGAGAGGCTTTATCACTCCTGTTCCGAAAGATTTGAATAATGTATGCATTGAAAACCTACGTCCAATTACTCAGACAAATGTGTTCAGTAAAATTATGGAAGGATTTATGTATGATCGTATATATAACCAAATTATCTCGAGGCTTGATAAAAGTCAGTTTGGTGCCATCAAAAAATCATCCACTGCTCATTACCTTGTGTCCTTGTATGACTTTGTCCTAAAAGCACTCGACAAGCCGAATACGTATGTTATAATAGTATTACTTGACTTGTCAAAAGCCTTTGATCTGGTCGACCATAATATTCTAATGAAACATTTAAGCGATATTGGAGTCTGTGAAAGTGATGTTTTTTGGATAGCAGAATTTCTTTACAATAGGAAACAGTGTACAAAATATAATAATATCTTATCAGATTTTCTACCTTTAAGTAATGGTGTACCTCAAGGAACACAAGTTGCAATTTTATTATTCATAGTACTTGTAAATCATCTTGTCGCCAACTTTCATGCAAAATACAACAACCCAAGCAATTTGATGCATGCATTTGTCGACGACATGTGCATCGTAGAAGCAGTAAAATATGGTGATGTTCCAAAAATAAGTAACTATGTTAATGATGTTAATGAATGGATGACTTCAAACAAAATGTGTCTTAACCCTAAGAAAAGTAATTTGTTAATCATAGATAAGTCTAAAGGTCGTAATTTCAGTAATATTGAAGTATTAATTAATGGCCAAGCTATACCTAAATCAAATGTGAGTAAGTTATTAGGAGTAATGGTAAATGATAGTACTGATTGGAACGATCATGTTAACTTTGTATTTTCAAAAGCATGCAAAAAACTCTTTCTGCTACGCAAATTAAAATGTTTCGGATTTTCAAGAGCTCAACTAACAAACATGTACTGCTTACACGTAAGAAGTATATTGGAGTACTCCAGTGTGCTTTGGTCAAATTATCTGACACTTGAGCAAAAGAAAAAGATGATAGGTGTAGAAAAAAGGGCTTTATCCATCATAACTGGTAAATACGTTTGTAATAGCAATTATTTGAGTATATGCAAATCCTTAAACTTAAGTAAACTTGATGTACGTTGGAGTGAATTGTTGGAAAGTTTTGGTATGAAACTTTTGAAGAATGATAGGTATAAGCATTGGTTAGAAAAGTATAAGATTATGCGTTCCAATAGATATAGCAATAGGTATAATAAAAATACATATGATTTCAGAGCTGTCTATAGTAAATATGAACGTTATCGTAGGTCCACCATTCCATCTTTAATTAGATTACTTAGAGATAAATGATTGTGCTTTAGTAGCTAAGTAGTTTTTTTTCTCTCTCTTCCTATTTCTTAATATTTTACACAGCGCCTTGATGGCTGCGTGAACCTCTTTTCTTCCTTACTAGATGATAGTTCCTCAAAATTAACAAATTATCTGTATCATTTTCAGTTTTGTAACGTGTAACATTACTGTGTAAGATGCTTTGAATTGGAAAATAAATAAATGATAAATGAATGAAATGAAAATGAAATAAATGAATAAGTGTATGAATTTAGAGACTAAGATGTAAGGTGAAAATTAGGCGAACGACCATGAATAGAAATTACCCTATGGTATCCGGGATATACATATATTTGAAGTTCTGGTTGTTTTCTAATTTAATCCTTGTCTAGCTAATTATATCTATGGAAATATACATAACGAATCGATTATATGCTAGTCTCCTGCTAACCTGTTGTACGTAAATTACCACATTACTTGGTAGCAAGCCCAATGGTTTACGAAAAGCATTTTAACACGGTCCATTGTTCACGGTATGAATTTAAAGGAGGCCAAGTGCCAAGTTCTAAACTCTGATCTAGCAGACCCTAGACACGCCTGAATCATTGAACTTCTGAACCAAGTTTGACTCAAATAATTGAATATGTATTTATGTATTAACTTGCATAGAAGTTATTTAAATGCAAATAGTTAAATTTATTTTCAGCATGGTAGGTAGAAACACATTCCAGTTTTTATTATTCTCGTATGTATGCACACGAAAATTTGTTTTATTTTGGGATTCGAGAACCCATATTTATTTTCCCAATATCCATTCCCTTCAACCTTTAAATCTTTCCATCCTTGTTTGGCACTAGAGAATACAAGGCTACCTCGCTTTACCCCAGAAATAGGAGTATCGTAGTATTGACTATCTTGTGTTCATTATTACATTAAATTACATTACACCACATCTACAACCTTTCCAATGCCCACGTTTTTTAAACCAAACAGAAAAATAGGTACAAATCCAATTACAAGTCGCGCTTGAAAACATGGCACACGAAATCGAGACATGAATGCAAAAGCCCGACCCCTGTGGATTTCTTTGTTTTTTGGTGTCAGAATTGGAATTTGCTACATTCAATATTTTGGTTTCATGTAATGTTTGTATGTGAACTCTTGCAGTTTCAATAATGTTCGAGTGTGAATAGTCTCCCCGCTTTTTTGTTCTCTCGCTTTTCGTGCTCAACGTAGTTTATGTCTTGATGACGATGTTATTGTGTATAGTATAAAAATACATACGTAAATCTGAAAAATCTAGGTTTCTTGATTGGAAACAGCTAGAATCACAAAAGGAAGAGTTATTTTTTTGGAGCGGCTCTCGAATACTTTTATTTTACCTGCTTCGTTTTCTGCTGGCGTCATCCTACGCAATAAATATCGTGCAGAAATGCTATCGTTTTCTCCAATAACGGTTATCTCAAATCTCAATAGTTTCCTGGATTCGTTCGTGACCAACTTTTTCCTCGTTGGAATGGCGTTTTTAATTGGCATTGGAAAGGCAATTAAGCTAACACGATGTATGTATTTGGCGAACGTCTGGCTGAACGTTGCAATTTGCAATATACGTACAGTTTTAATGCACAAGCCTACCAGCCGGAATGGTTTTTTGCGTTTTATACAAATAATACATTCCGTAATTTAACAATATATTACAGTGATCAAGGGAAACGCCAGACCCGACCTTAATAACTATGTTCATACCACTAGTTGCTGGAGAAGGAATAACCGCAAGCCCATAGTAGTTTGATGAACTAAACAGAATTGCCAAATGGGATTAAGGTATCGTGTCCACGCAGCAACAATCAGCAATTAGAGGTATTAGAGACTGTCTTGCATTTTGATAAAACACCAAAAAAATGCATGCAAAAGAATGCTAAACCCTAAAAATGACGTTTTTTAATATTCGTTAGTTGTAACCATTTCTATTTTTAGCTAACAATAAAGGTAAAATCTCATAAAAGCTACTAACGAGGCAGAAAAAATGTTTTATTTTGTTCTGCTTTGAGCTGATTAGTTTTATAGCGTAAACGTTTGCTTTAGCTTTCGTTCATATTTAAACAATCCCCACTTCATCCAAAAAACAACAAGAAGCTATCGTGCCAACAATCCCTCGCTCGTAAGTTTTGTAAGAATCACAAGCAATAGAAAGGCACGGAAATGGATGCGGTATTGACAGTGCAAAATTCCAAAAAATGCTAAAAATCGAATCTAAAGGTACGGAACGGAGGTCAGCCATGCAGAAAGTTTCAAGGAAAAACACACGTCATGACAGTAATTCAGACTTATATATTCGACAATGTTTTTTATTCCTTTGCCCAATATTTACCTAGCTATCCACACGAAGAAAAGGTTCGGTTCTCCCTTCGTTCTATAATACATGTATAATAATAAGTAGCACTGTTTTTATAACAAGACACATTATTGCTATTTCTCAAGAAAATCTTGTCTATCGTCATCGTCCGTTATTTTCTTTTCTTTTCTTGGCATTTCTCCAGTCAGCAAAATTGCCCACGGATGTTTTCTTACCATTTGTTTTGCCACATAGTATAATTTTCTTTTGCGCTTCTTCTTTATTACACTATTATACAATGTATATTTGTGCGCAAATAGTAGCAGCTATTCAAACAAAGACCATGTATCAACCAAGTGGCACTTTCCCACTTTTCGCCAATTCAAGTTCAGTGTTGTGTAAAAAGAAACTGTATATTACTTTTTGCACCGCAATATAAGGTATACAGCTAAAAGACTTGCTAAGGACCATTTTCTGAGAAAATTTGGTGCCACGAATTAGCAGATGAAACTTTTTATATTACCCCGTGCTTGGCTTTCTCCTTGTTCAGGTATACATTTTATTTTTGTCTTGTCTGCGTTACCGATTAATATTATTGCATTTTTCTCGCTTTCTCCACTAACTTTTTCTCTTCGCTAAAAACCAAAATGTCTGGAGAAAAGTAGTTTATGACGCATATTCATCTAATTAAGCACAGTGTGGCGTGCTGCTGCGTCGTTTTGTTATATAAATTTTTTGTATTGTTGAGTTTAATATAAGTGTTCAAAAATGCAATATGGTGGTTTTGAAGAGAAAGTATCCCTGCAAATCTGGGGTAATGAAAAAATATGCTTCGTATGCTTTTACGCTGTCTACTAAAGAAAAAGTATAATAATCTCAGTAATATCAGAGATTTTAAAGTGCCAAAAACTTTGACTTTTATAGCTTTCAAGGATTGTGAAGTTGTTTCTAGTAAAACGTTATTGGTATTGTTCTTTTATTTTGAAGCCTTTTTACATGGCTGTGTATTTATGTCGCTTCAGTATCTTTTTCTTTTGCGTTCTGCTGAATTTGTACTAAGGAAATGAGCATCAAATGAGATCACGTTCTTTTCGTATTCACATCGAGTATGCAGTGCAGCCTACATTCACTGAATTGGAAGAGAAACGTGTTTCGGCAATCTTTAATGCTCACAAAAAAATTGTACTACTTTATCCATATACAGTTCTGGGCGGAACGTAAAGCAATATGTTACTACGATCTGACACAAATAAGCAATTTTTCATAAACATGATCATGATATATTGTACCAATGTGTAGCAAAAAAATAAATGATGGATTATAAGGAAACGATAGATGTAATACATAGAAATGCTCTTATAATTATTGTGCAAACAAAATTTATACAGACTCTAATGAAGTATAAGTGTATCACGTGTGTCCAATGCAAAACATTTTAGGGGGATACCATGTCAACCAAATGCAATGGGATCAAGGATATGAGGGGGGAAATAAAGAAAATGAATATTCAATGACAAATTACGTTTGATTGAACGTATAGTTTTTTGACTTACCAGTGAGGCAAAAACTCCCAACGTGACGAGAACGGAAAGACCAGCCACAAAGTAGATCTCGTTACTTTCCCACAACGGCATATCACTTTTCTCTTAACAAAATTTTATGTAGAATATTTTTTTCGATGTAAGGATATATTGCGTAGAATATTCTTGCTAAAACTTCTACTACACGCTTAGCTATACCAACACTTTCTTGTTGAATGGTCCAACATTATGCGTGAAAACGACCTCAAAACTAAACCTAGAAAGGTGACGGTGACAATGGAATTACTGCTCTTTTGTTTTTACTGCTTCCTAAATAAACATCCTATTTTTGGCTAATATACATACAAAAGTATGTAGGTATGTGTAAGTAATAATGCTACTTTTCTCTAAATATCATAACGAAGATTTTCGAGAACCCACGTGTAGCAGATTTCAAAGGATCATTGTCCCAGTAAATAAATTCAACACAAACACCAATCTTTCGTTTTTGTGAAAATACCTAAGCAGCTTTTGTGAAATAAAATACAAGTAGCGGAAGACAGGCTGAGAAGCCACCTCCTTCCTTGTTTGTTGCCATAAGATTAGAGCAGACCTAAAGTTTTCTCGTGCTACACTGGTTCGGTGGCTGTAAAGCAACTGGAAACGGTTCACTCACTCAGTCACAAGCACCAGAGTTCTTTTCTCTTTTTTTTCTCTCCAGCGCAGCAAATAGCTTTCTCTAGCTGTGTCAGTGTAAGTCATGCAGCTACTCCAAAAAAGCACACAGCATACTATGGATCTTTACAATGCAATGAGAATGAGAGGAGACCGGGTGGTGAATAGAAATACTTTGTATGTGTGTGTGTACGTCTTCAATGTGTTGTATGTGGTTTGGGTATATAACTCATAAGTAGTACGTCTGACGGAGAGGTAACAACGAAAAGACTTAAAATGTCCTACAACTCTTTATTCAGCAGGAGCACCAGCAGTCCTCTTCTTTTCTTCCTCGTCATCAAATGATTTTATTACTGCATGGACCTGTTTATGTACATTCCTCCCAAAAAATATATAGTCCACACTGTTATGCTCCACTCAATTTCTAGACCATACGACCAACTTCAGCTCAAGTCATGTATTGCTGGAGGAGCGAAATGCAGTAAATGGTAATAATACCAGGCTTTGTAGAAATATATAGGGGCGATCAACACAATTTTGGATGAAAACCATAAAAACATAATAATATACCATACGTAAAAAGCGCTGTTGCTTTTATTTATTTTTTCCCTACTCCAGTTTTCCGCTTGACTCATCGACACACCAAAAGTCAAAAACCTTGCGCACACATTACTCACTCACTGGCTCAGTGAGATAAGCTATCAAATCGAGAAATATCCTCTGTTACAATAATATTGAGAGTGTTACTGTGTTACATTCTTACCGCTTTCTTGATCTCGCAGACTTAACTTCTCACAGATTAGAGATATGCCACTGTACTCTTCCTTTCTCTCTCAGTGCTCCTTCTTTCCTAATTGACAGACGTGGACGGACTAGAAATTGATTTGAGAAACAACTGGAGGAGAAAGTCTATGAAAAATGGAGCAAATCAACGGTTTCATGCGAGTGAGGATAAAAATATTAACAAATAAATAAACTGTGGAGACTGCTGGAGCGTCAAGTCAACGGACACAAATAAGCTGTGAAGCATGTAACTCACACTGTAATACTTTTGTTGGTATGTAACACTCAGCATCAACAATAAAAAACGGGTTTCCTGGTCACATGGTATTTAATGACTCCCTGTCTACATTTCTGCAAACGTTTTGATAAAGTGGATATTGTGCTAATGATTGTATAAAAAATATTCTGTAAGTTTGTTACATAATATGGAGCCCAGTTTTGGTTACAAAATCTCTGTTGTGCATTTTATGTATTTTTGAAGACTTTTTCAGATTATAAAGCTGACTTGCAAAATATTAGAACGGAAAGAATTGCAGGCAGAGATTTGCAGTCCATGAAATCGCCACGTCAGTTGCTACAATTTTTTTACAACATATATACATAGATACATTGCATATGCGTATAGGTATATTGTATCTACATTCTACATACTATTCTTATCTTATAAGTAAGAAAACGCAAAACTGAGCGCCGTATCGAAAAATTGTTTTTCCTCGTTTTATAACGATATTACGGTAAAAGTAACTTCAAAGAGGGGAAAATGAATAAGCATGAAAAATCCAGAAATTCGTGGATCATAACCGTGAAACCGTGGTTTCTTATTAAAACAAATAAACTTTATGTCAGCGCTGAAATGTTATAACTGGTTATGAAGGACATAAACGATTAGGAATGGTTCGTCTGCTGATTCGTCATCGTCTAAATGTTTTAGTCAAACTTAACCAAAAATATGTTGATGTTGACTCTTTATATAACAACCAAGGACGTCAAAGACATAGAAGCCCAGTTTTACGTTTTCATGTGATTACATGTACACCTTTTTTGTAAATGCGTTACATGCAAGCATCTGAGCTAAGCAATTTCAAACAATAGCAAATGGTGGATTATAATGGTAGTAGTAAATGATTTGCCAATTTGTGTGGAGTAACAATAACAATACAAGAATTAACATAATATATGCATATAAACATTATTAGGAAACAATTTGTGTGCAAGTAGCTATTAAGAATTTACGACAACAGAAACCCACGCAAATATGTTAAATCTTTCAAGTTGTCATGCACACATGTTTAGGGGTAGTGGGTTTGGATTTGGTGGAATGGTGATTACCGGTTTGAAGTGCCAAAACTATATTATATAATGACATGAATTTATGAAATGTTCGACTTCATTTCATTATAGTCTGTGTAGCATAACTTGCGTATACCTTTCAGCATTGAACCTATAAATTCCTTTATCGTCGGTATACGTTTATTTCAAGTGTTTTTTAAAAGTGGGATATATTGTTATTAAAATACCGCAGCTTTGACAACAAAAGCGTGACTAATATTTTGATACATTTTAGCTGAATACGTGCTTTTATACTCACCACCACACTGACTCCTTTTATTCAAGTATAAAGAAATTATTTCCCAGCTTAAGCTTTTAGGAAAACAAGCGTACACAGGGCTTATAAATATTTTTGTGACTTGAATTGTCGCCTTTGTCTCAGCTAACCTGCTGAATGATTTGCTTTCACTTTTGCTATACGTTTTTTTGGGTTCTGGCATCCACACCGGGAATAACAATTCTCTCTATTCATGAATGAGAGTACGTAAAGGGATTTTTCTTCGTTCCGTTACCTTGGGCTGGCATAGCATATATCTTGTTGTTCTTGAAACACTTCTGCATTGCACGCTTAAAACATTGCCTCGTTTCTACTAACGACAACACGAGAGCAGAAGCGACACTTCCAATGCAGTAGTAGCCCCGATATTCTAATGTATGAATGAGCCTTCTCTCTTGCTCTATGAATACTACGGAATGATGTTGTGGACTGATAAGTACCCTGATACCGTCATCTTCACTTCTTTCTCTCCTTTTATTTTTGAGCATGGTGTGTCTTACAAAACGCCATCAACGTGCTTTTGCACTTTTTCTAAATGGGATCACATTGTCATCATCATGAAGTCTCTACGTCTGCACCTGTATATATCTTCAAATCTGGCAAAAGAACATTTTCGTACAATTTTGGTGTTTAATATTAAGTATATATCCAACTAAGATGATGGTATAACACATAAGCTAAGACTTTGAACCGGTGCATTAAATCGACTCTGGCAGCATGCTTTCATATACTACAAGGCAAGTCCCAAAAGTGCTTCCGATGGCAGGCAACTCATATATTACAATCCTTATAATTCTGCTTTAGCTTTTGGAATGGAATGCATAATGTCGTTGGGTAAGTGTGTAATAGCATTTCACAGACTTTTGGGAATTTTCTCTTCTCTTCTTACTTTGTCGACTTAAAAAAGGAAGGCGAGGGTTAAAGTCTTTTCAGCATTTTTCTTACGAGTGTGATAGGACCAGTAATTGACACAGCCGTGTACTCACTTATGATTGTCCAAAGTTTCATGATTGTATGAAACTCGAAATGATCTTCCTATGATGTGGATGTATACTTGTTGTAATGTTAAACAGATAGGCACGCTGCTTTGCTGTTCAAGAAAATATAAAGTTGGTGTTAGCTGCCTGTACACACATTTTCTGTTGAACAAGTACGTATGTACTTTCACTACAAGTCTACAAGGCAAAAGCTTGATTCAATAGCTGACAGGAAAAGGCCAAAAAAAAGACTTAAACCAGTGTACTCACTCTTTCGTGTAAACTTTGTGCTCATGGAGGATATGGCTTGTTACAGAATAAAGCTCAAGTAAACATGTTTTTTTGTACAGCAGCAGGATCGAAAAATGGGGAAATCGTCATATGCTGATGTTCTATTTTTTGCTTTGTATTGCAAAACAGTGGCAGATACCAAACGTCACCTATTTTCTCTTTGTCTATTTCTCCTGGAAAAGTGCTACAAGCAAGTTTTGCTGGATAAAAACAAAG